>JAQGBA010000864.1:0-22411 GCA_034698125.1 Prionchulus punctatus
TTGTTGAGTTGCATTTGCCTTCATGCACGGTGCGCGATCGTGCACAAACGTTGTTTCTCCAACAGAAACAACATTCTCTTCGTCATTCAAAAATGGAAAGACATTTTCCACCAAAGTCATGTTGCGAAAATAATCGCCGTCCCACAACTGACCTTGTTCTTTGATGACCCACATCATTCGCTTAGCCGTAAACATTAAAAATAGCCCAATGCAAACAGGATTTTTGACCACCGATCGAAATCGTTTGCAATCGTCGATTTCTCCAATTTCGGTAGCCCAAACGCGGTCGTTCTGATGATTTGGCTTTCTGATCGCATAAATGAAAAATTCGTCACTGAATGCAAAGCTCAGAAAGTCCGCTTCATCGTAATCCTTGACGAAATTCGCCAAGAACAATCGATTTTGTCGGTTGAGATCCATTTTCAATGGTTTTTGAATCACATGAAAAGGATGCAAGCCCTCTTTTTTCAAAAACCAGTGAACCGCATCTTTGCTGTGACCTTTCGATCGTTTGGTCAAAATTTCTGCTGCTAATCTTCTGCAGCTGCTGCCTTGAACGCCAATTCCTGCATTGATGATGTCTTTGGTTTCTTGAGACAAGCTGAGCGGGCGACCAACTTTCGAAAAATCTGTGAAACAATCTTCGGGTTTCTTTTTCCAATTTCTTTTCACCCACGCTTTTGATCTTTTTAATTTTTTGGCCACCCAGGCTATTGAAATAAAATCTGCTCCTTCCTTTTTCGCTTGATAAAATGTCATTGCTTGAATTCGATTGATAAGACGAGCGGTTTCAGAATCGAAACTCATTTTTATGCAAGATCTGTTCAAAAATCACAAAAATTATTTTTTTTTAAAAAAATATAGGTTGGTTCACTTTTTCTTGCTTTGTTTCGCGAGAAATGCAGACATCAGGGAAAGACTTATACCATTCAACGCAGAATTGAATTCTCTACAAGGTGGTGTACCGGGCTACGTTGTAGCGCTTACCCAACTGCGGCTAGGGGTGGGCTCAATCATTTCGAGACACCCTGTACATTGTTCAGTCGAGACCGGTTTGTGTTATGTAAATTTGTGCGTGTTTGTTTATTTTGTCTCGACGTTTCCGAGTCCTTATAAGCGCGTGTTGATCGCGTATTATTCATTCCATTCCTAGGGAATAGCTTGATGTAAGTTGACGACGTTTTATTTGTTTTACCAGTCGTGTACGAAAATGTTTTTTATGAATAAATTATTGAAGCGCCGACGTTGGAGAATTCATGATCCAAGCAGGTACAATTCAACGTCCTTCCAAAAACAATTCTCTGCTTTATTTTCTGCTCAAAACCAATACAACTTCTTCGACGTTATCAATGCAGTTAGGCGTGGAATCTCCAACGAATCCACGCCGCATTTCGTTCGCATGAACTCGTGGACTTCGCCCGAAATTTTCTGTTGAAATCGCCTCTTGACTGGCAAAACGTGCGCTGTCACTGACCAGTCGAAGATCGTCCGGATGCATTGTCGAAATATAGCCACTGCCGAACATTTTGACTCCAACTCGACGCTGACCTGGTCGAACTATAGATGCGCCATTTCTGCGGGATCAAGTACAATTCGGTTGGGACTTTTTTTGTCCCTTTGCTTGATTTTCAATTTCAATTTCAATTTTTCAATTGTTTGGTTCAATTGGTTCAATTTCTGTAAACTTATTATGTGAATGAATAAATAGACTATTGGTTGTACTCCATCTTTTGCTTTGCTCAGTTGTTTCCTTTTGTTTTATTCAATAATATGGAAAATTTTCCCCCTCTGAAACCTGGCGGAAAACCCAAAACGCCGGAAGAAGTTTCAAGAATTGATGGAAACTGAAACAGAAAAACTGTGGAAAGACTGAAATTTTGTTGGTAGTGGGAATTTTCAAAGTTACAATTTAGCAGTATTGTTTTGCTTAATGCAATATCCAAGCCATGACGATCTGTCACCCCGTTACAAATGTAAGTGCAATAATTATAACTGTTGTGTGCACAAAACTATTTGCGAATTTTTACATTTTATAGTCCTTCCACGTCCATGCCTTTTAAACGGAATTTCTTCCCACTTAGTCCAATAATGTCGTAGAAGATGAAGATGAAGGACGAATGGAAGTTGAAGACAATGAAGAATTAGCCACTCTTCTCATTGACGTCGATGAAATGAAAGGTTACAGAGAATTGTCCGATTTTTTGTGAGGCTAATTCTTTTTATGCTGGACATGGACACTGACACTGTCTAATTTCAGACTGAATATGGCATGGTCGCTTTTCAGCAGAATAAATGCAGTTGAGGGTACCTGCATTCTTTTTCTAGGATGTTGAAATACTTTCATTAAAAACTTTTATGCGAACAAGATTTTTGAATAATTAGTTCCTCAATGGCTGGATTTTGCACTTCGCGTCGCAGTCGCTCAGTCAGCATTCATAATATGGGCAAAATGCATTTGCATATTTTCGAACATGCAAAATTTCTATTGCTAAAACATTTTGTCCACAATTAGTCGGAAATGTTTTCATTAGTTCAATCACTTAAAAACAATCATAAAATATAAAATTTGGACTTTTTCTTCAATTGTTCAAAAAAAGATTAGTTGTATAATGGAATTTATGCTAATCGCCTGTGTTTTCTTCATTTTGTTAGCTACCTCTCATTGTAATTTTGATTATTGCACATTAATTCCTATAATTAAGATAAAAATTGTTATGGTCAACTTTTTAGGTTCTTGTGACCAGCCGAACATGTTCTGTGTTCCTCATGTGAGTGGAAAAGGGTGCTCATGCTCCATGTGTGAATTGCACTATTTTAAAAACTGCAAGCGTCCTAATGATTGGCAAACTTTATCGGACTGTTTCCAAATTCACATATTTTGTGTAACAATTTAAATTCTTGCTACGAGAGAAAATTGTGATAGAAAATTGTGATTGTGATAGCGAGTATCCAAAAAGCACTTGAACATCATTGCATTTGAATTTGTTGAAAAATAAAATTTGTAAGTGATTCAAGTTTGTGTTTTTTTGCAGCACATGCAAATTATTGCTACTTTTTGAGTTTGCGATAGTGCATAGACTTTTTTTTTTATACTTATCATCTAATAATTCGAAATCGTGAATCGGAGTATACTTTCTTCTATATTCTTTTTTACTATTTTCGATAAGACTCGTCCTTCAGTCGATTGTAGCTATAGTCTATTCACAATTGCAAACTCAAAAAGATTACAGTAAGAAAGATGTGCAAGTATGGCGAAAGCGTAATTATCGACCCATTTACACTTTACAAAATGGTTCACTTAGCGTTTTAGCCACTTTAGCAGACTTAGTGGGTATAAACCGTGCAGCCGCGCGGGTCAGTTGGTTGTTGTTTTTTCTCTGCCGTTTGTTACACTTCCTGTACTGTTTGGCAAACTATACAGTATTTGGTTGCCTGTTATATGTTATACAATCCATTTCGAAAACAATACAAATTTTTACAAATCGGACAACCAATCGGTGGCACTTTCAGCTAGAATGGTTAAATCAATGAATTTGGAAGAAAGCAGAACAAAGTTCCAAGATATTCTGGCTGGTTTGGCGATGAGAAACTCTTGATTTACTACAATCTTATATAGTTATCATGTGGTCAATTCCATTATTTCCTGGTTCTTACAGTTGATTCAGTTTAGTATGTGCATGGTTTTGAAAATAAGGAAAGATGAATGAATGTTCGCTACACTCGGTCAAGTTTGGCGATGAGAAACTCTTGATTTACCGGAATCTTATACAGTAATCATGCAGCCAATTTCCGGTTTATGGCGTTTGGTTTGTTTGATTCAGAAGAAATAATTGACTTTGAAAGAAAATACTTTGTGTGATCGATTTGTACAAATTTCGTATGTTTTTCGTTTCATTGTTAATTTTTTCCTGACTAATCCTTGATAACGTACCCAACATTCATTTATGAATTTTACGGGATTAAATTAGCAGACTTAGTGGACCATTTTGTAAAGTGTAAAATTTTCAAAATTGTGTTTTCGCCATACGTGCAATTCATTCTTACTGTAATTTTTTTAAGTGTACAGTTGTGAATCTACTTCAATGACTATTGCGGCCCTTACTATAGTTGCTGATGAACTATAGTTTGAATCAGTTTATAGCAAATATCTTGCTTGTGCTCACTATTATTGGTCAGAAATCGCTGTCAATGACAATGTCAAAAGTATACAGGTACGCTCAACCGCATAACAAAAACATCGATTAATCACTTTGCAAAAAAATTGTCTGACGACGGAATTTGCTCGATAAGTATCTAAGCGATACACGAAAAGCGTCAGACGCGCCGCTTTGTTGACATTTTCTCAAAACTGACGCGAAAGCCGATTACGAAAACAAGTTTCGCGTCGGCGTTTCGTTTTTGATGATTTTTTTGATATTATCTCGCGAAAAATGGCAACTCGTAAGTTTTTCGGACGCGTCTTCGCCTCTTTTTAGACGATTTTTTTTGTTTTTCGAGGCGATTTTCGTGCATTTTTCGGTTTTAAAACGTTTTTTCCGTGATTTTTCAGCTTCCAAAAGCCGCCGAACGATTTGCACGTTGGCCGATTCGTCGCTCGACGAAACGTCGTCGGACGACGACGCCGTCGCTCGCGAACAAATAAAAAAACTCAAAACGAACGGATTCGATAAGAAGAAACACGAAAAGAGCCTAAAAAACAAATTTTCCGGCGCGAAAAACAAAGAAAAGTCGTCCAGATCTTCCTCTTCCACGTCCCCCGCCGCTCACACAGCGGCTTCAAATCGAGGCGGCCACGAACAAATTCCGCAGGCGCCGTGGTTGGTGACGCTTTTCGTGTTCATCCATTGCGGCGTTTTGGTTTTATTCGGTTATTTTCGCGATTTTTTGCGCGCTACGGGCTTGGAAAAAACAAAAAACGCGTCCGAGCAAGCGAAGATGCGGGTAAAAACTAGAAGAGACGCCCCGTAGATGGTCAACTATAGCGCCGTTGGATTCGTCTCGTGGAGCCGAATCCAACGGTATCCGTCGCGTTATCGTATCTTTAATATTTGTCTATTGACTAGTTTTTGCTGGTTACGTCGCTAGCCGTGATGCGTTTTTTGTTTTTCAGGATTTCATACCTTTGTATTCGGATTTCGAAGCGTTGTACACGAGGAATATCTACATGAGGATTAGGGAATGTTGGAACAGACCCATTACGTCCGTGCCAGGCAGCGTTATGCAAATGAAGGACCGACGGACCGACGACTACGGGTGGTCGTTCGAGTGAGTAACTATAGTTAACCAGTGAAGTATAGTTGGTCATTGAAGGAATAGAAAGAAATGCAGTTGGATATTGAGGAACTATAGTTGGAATTTGAGTAGCTATAGCAGCTCATTGAGGAACTATAGTTGGACAAATTAAGTAACTATAAGGTTCGGCCATAAGGAACTATAGTATTGGAACTATACTTATCTATATTTGAGTAAGTAACTAGAAGTAAAGTAAGAAACTATAGGTTGTATAGTTGGTAAAGTTGAAGAACTTTATTCAGACAATTGAGAAACTATAATTGACAAATAAAGGCTATAGTTGGAACATTTTGGAACTAGTCGAACAAAATTGGTTAACTATAGTTGGACAAATTGAGGAACTATCGTTACGTTGAGTGATGAACTATAGTTTGAAAAATGCAAAATGACTAACTGTAGTTGAACAAAATGAGTAACGTAGTTGGACAAAGTGAGGCACTATAGTTTGGCAAAAAGACGTAACTATAGTTGAACGAACTGAGGAATTTGAGGAACTATAGTTTGATCTGTAGTTGTACAAATTTAGGAACTATAGTTGAACAATTGAAGAACTTTAGTGGGAGAAACTATAGTTATACAAAATCAGAAACTATAGTTGGACAAATTGAGGATCTATAACAGAGCACAAATGACGTTATGAAGAACTATATTGACAAAATTTTAGCAACTATATTTGGCCAAACGGAGCAACTAGTTGGACTATAGTTGGACACTCTGTACGAATTGAGGAACTATACTTAGTCAGTACGCAAATATGTATTGACATTAAGCAACTATAATTGAACACACTGAGATACTGTAGTTGAACATTCGTCAACTGTTAATGAAGAACTATAGTTGGGACGCTGAGAAATTGTTTATTCAAAATGCATTTTTATTAGCACTAGGCGACATGTTTTTTGTTTTTCTCGAAGGTTTACGGGCGAAACGTCTACGGTTATAAATCTCGGCTCGTACAATTATTTGGGTTTCGCGCAGAATAGCGGACCGTGCGCCGACCAATCGGCGAAAGCGGCGCGCAAGTTCGGCGTCGGCGTTTGCAGCTCTCGACACGAATTCGGTACGTTTCGTGCATTGAAAAAAAACAAATTTCGCGCTCCGGCTAGCTACTTATCGGGCTACTTTTCGAGGTAATCACGTGCTCCATCGACAATTGGATCGCCTGGTGTCGGAATTCTTGGGCGTCGAGGACGCCATGTGCTTTCCGATGGGTTTTGCCACGAATTCGTTGAACCTGAATTGCTTCGTCGGAAAGGTACCGTTCGGAACTACAGTTGATTTTTTTTAACTATAGTTGGAACTGTAGCTTCCCTATTTCGACCACTTTAACCATTGGCCAGTGAGATTTTTTGTATTTTTTAGCACTGTTTGATACTCAGCGACGAGTTGAATCACGCTAGCCTGATACTCGGATGCCGGATAAGCGGCGCGACGATAAAAGTTTTCAAACACAATGGTGAGAACGGATTTTTGCTCGTTTCGAACGGTTCCAAACAAATTTTCGCCGCTGGCCATCGTAGATATGGGCGATTTGGAGCGCAAACTCCGACAGGCGATCGTCTACGGTCAGCCGCGAACCTGCCGACCGTACAAGAAGATATTAATTTGCATAGAGGGCGTCTACAGTATGGAGGGTACTATAGTAGACTTGCCGGCGGTGTTGGCGTTGAAGAAAAAATACAAGGCCTACGTCTATTTGGACGAGGCGCACAGCATCGGTGAGCAAACTATAGTTGAACTATAGTTCATTGCGGCTATAATTCTAAAGAAACTATAGTTCAAGCATGCAACTATCGACGATGGACAATAATATTTATATAGGCAACTACGGTCCATGGACAACTGTAGTCCGCGGCCAACTATGGTCCCTGTGAACATGTGGCCTACGGACAACTACAGACTTATACAATTATAGTCCGTGGGCAACTATATTCAATGGGTTATTGTAGCTTATGATTTGCAGGCGCCATTGGTCCTAGGGGTCGAGGCGTGTGCGACTATTGGGGCTGCGATCCGCGCGAGGTCGACATCCTGATGGGTACGTTTTCGAAAAGTTTCGGATCCGTCGGCGGATACTTAGCCGGCAAGAAAGTAAATCCACGTAAATCCGCCTTAATCCGGATTCAGTAAATCCCGTTGGGGATTTCAGAAAATAATCGATTACCTGCGAATCAAAAGCCACAACGCCCATTACGCCTCGGGCATGTCGCCACCCATCGTCCAGCAGGTCATAAGCAGCATGAACATCATAATGGGACGCGACGGTACGGACGAAGGTAAAATCCAGCTGTAGTCCACTTTCAACTATAGTCTTCGGGCGACTATAGTCCTCGATTGTAGGCCGATTTCGAATCCACCAGCTGGCGCGGAATAGTCTCTACTTCCGGCGGCGCTTGAAACAAATGGGCTTCATAGTCTACGGCAACGACGATTCGCCCGTCGCGCCGTTGTTGCTCTATTTTATGACCAATATAGCGTAAGCCGGCGCACGTTTTTTGTTTTCCCAGCCGCTTTTCGTGCAATTTCACGTTTCAAACAGGTACGCGAGCCGTGAAATGTTGAAACGGGGTATCGGCATCGTGGTCGTCGGATTTCCCGCCACGCCGATCACGTTGGCGCGAGCCAGGTTCTGCCTATCGGCTTCGCATACGAAAGAACAGTTGGACAAGGTAACTATAGTTCAATTATAGACCTCCGTCAACGATAGTCTCGCAACAACTAAAGGCTCCGGACAACTGCGGTATCTTAGCAACTGTAGACTCTTTTGTCAACTAGACTCGATTCAACTATAGTTTCTACGCATCTAAAGGGCTTGGTTTGCAGGCGTTGGAAGCGATCGACGACATCGGATCCATCGTCAACGTTCAATATTTGCGCAAATTTCAAAATCAAGACGAAATCGTTGAATATTGAAGTTTTTCAAAAAATTACCCGAAAAGTCACTGGCTATGTTACTTTTTTGTTTGTTTTTTTTATTTTTCGTCGTTCTTCATAATACCGCGACTTCCGTTTTTTATTTTTTTTATTTCGTTGTCTCAAAAACCTGAATTTGAATTGAATTTTGTTTTTTCGTATTTTTGTTCCTCCACTTCAGCAAGCATAATGACCTTTTTATTGTGCTAGTCAGTCGTGTTTTTTGTTTTTTATTTGACCTAATGCGTTCGTTTTTCATTTTATAAAAAATTATAATTATTGTTACTGGGAAAAGTTTTTGGAGATCGCAATTTGTTTTTGTTTTAAAATAAATATGAATCTGATTACTGTCTGTCTGTCTGTAGTTGCCCTTGTGCTATAGTTCATGACCTTAGTTGTCCGTCGACTATAGTTGTTCTTAGTTGTCCATAGATATGGTTGCCCCATAGACCATAGTTGCCCACAAACTAGAGTTGCCCATAAACTGTAGTTGTCCATAGTCTATAATTTCCAATACTATCTGTCCATGGCCTCTATAGCGTCCTTAGTTGTCCGTAAACTATGGTTGTCCGTGGAATATAGTTGTCCAGTGACCATAGTTGTCCATAAATTATAGTTGTCCATGAGCTACTGACAGTCCTTGCTGTCCATAAACTATGGTTGTCCGTAGAATATAGTTTTCCATAGTCCATAGACTAGTTCTCTGCAATCCTTAGTTATCAATACAGCATAGTTGTTCGTTGACTTTATTTGTCCAATGACTCTAATTGTCAATGCACTATAGTAGACTATAATTTATATATAGTTGTCCATTCACTATAGTTGTCCATAGCGTACATTGTCATAGACTATAATGTCCATAGTCTATGATTGTCCATTTTCTATATGTCTACAGTCCTTAGTTGTCCATAGACTATAGGTACAAAAAGACTGCTCGTCCATACACTATAGTTATTTATAGACTATAATTGTCTGTGGATTGTAGTTGTATATGTACAGTCATTAGTTGTCAATAGACTATAGTTGTCCTTAGGATATTGTTGTCTACAGTCCATAGACTGTAATTGTAAAATGACCAATTGACCATGGACTATAGTTGTCTACGTTGTCCATAGATTATTGTTGTCCAAACACTATAATTCTCCATTGAGTATAGTTGTCCGTAGACAGAAGTTGTCTACAGTCCTTCAGTTGTCCATGGACTCTAGTTGTCCACAGATTATAACTGTCAAAGAACATTCTTGCCCGTTGATTATAGTCGTACGTAGACCATGTGTGTCTAAGTCCTTGGTTGCCCATGAACTATCGTGTCTATAAGTATTTTGCCCATGAACTAGGTGTCTGTAGTTATCTATAGATTATATTTGTTCACAAACTGTAGTTGTCCACAGAGTATAGTTGTCCATAGACCGTAGTTGTCTGCATTATTCATTTGTCCAATGATTATAACTGTCTGTATGAAACACTCTTCCATGGAGCATAGTTGTCCATTGACTATTGACCCAAGACTATAGTTACCTATAGACATGAATCGCCTACATACTATAGTTATCCATGGACTGAGTATTGTCCATTAGCTATACTTTACAATCACTATAGTCATTGCTGACCATGGTTAAGCAATGGACCGTTGTTCATCAATATAAATTTACAATAGTTCATTGTTGTTTATTGCTGACCATTGTTCAGTAACTATAGTCGAACACTGTCTATCCGAGATATCGACAGTTGAATATAGGAATTTTAATATTTTTACATTATGGCAAAAACTACTCGCTAAGGACACGAATTTAGTTTTCTTTCTTCTATTCATTGGCGCATCCGCAATCTTGCGCGTTTATCATTTGTTCAACAATGTCGTGAATGAATTCGACTTGATCGGATTTGAGTTTCAAGTAGAACGGATTCTCATTGTTTTCCAACGCGACTTGGAAGAATACCACGGGCAATAGTTCCAACGGTCCTCTCGCGTCGTGACTCGACAAAGCCATGCCCCACGAGATTGCGTCGTACGCCGGTTCCCCGGGTTCGTCCACATTGTTGTCCTTGAAACATTTCTCGATTTGCTCGTAGGATTCTTTTCGCATCTTCTCGAAGTCCTCGTTGAGCACTAGCTCTTTGAATTCGCCGAAGAAGAATTCCTTGTTTTTCGGCAACTTTTCGATCGAAGCTTTCACTTCGGACAGTTTATCGCTGACGCAGCCGCACAACGCTTGCACCACTTGCTGTTCTCTTTTTTGGCATTTCGAACTAATTCTACACAAAAAAATAGTCTTGGTTTATCGCAAAAAGCACCAATTCTCATTCTCATTCGCATTCGGATTCATATTCATATTCGTATTCGCATCCAAGTTCACAGTACGTGCATTCTTATTCTTATTCACATTCTCATTTGCATTTTCATTCATATTCGCATTCATATTAACATTCACATATACGTTGGCGCTCGACTTTAAATTCACATTCACATTCGCACGTTTGTGTACTTGCATTCTTATTCAAATTCACATTTACATTCGCACCTTTGCATTTACTTGCATAAACATTCGCATCCAGGTTTGTATGCAACCACATTTTCATCCAGGTTTGTATGCATCCAGGTTTGTTTGTATGCATCCAGGTTTGTATGCAACCACATTTTCATTTTCAATCACAGTGACTACCACCTTCGCATTCACATATTTCGCATTTCAATTCGAATTCGTATTCACGCCAACACGAATACCGTTGGACGAATTTGATTATACTTGTCTTTTCTGCAGCCTTTCGATAGGCTGCAATAACTTTTTTGCGAATCTTTTAAGACTGCTTCTGTGCAGGCAACTGTTGCATTAAACGCCTTTTCGCCCTTCTCGATTTCGCAACGTCGCCATTCGAGAATCACGTTGAAAATACTTTTCATTCTGTGTTACGAAAAAACAACTCTACAGTTCGTTTAAAGTTTCACAGGATTGAAAAAATAAGACTTCATACAGTGCGTTATTTTCTTCCGTGCGATTCTCAACCGGTCCTTGGCCAGCAGAAATTGTATCGAAAAACTCGTTTGTGTCAACATCGATCGGGTCAACTTTCTTCGCTTTCAAACAGTTGTTAATCCGTTTGAACGCGATCGACCTGAAACTTTTGGACAGGCAAGTCTTAACTGGGATTGGGACATCTTCCCACTCGTGTTTGTAATTTTCGACCACGGCTTTCAACGCGCCGGTAATGTTGATTTGTGAAAAGACGTCCGCGTCGTATATGGGTTCTCGACATTTATTGCTAAAACACAGAAGCATGACCATAGCATTGCACGGTAGAAAACACATAACAGAGCACATAGCACAACATTTACTTATTAGCAGACACCTGCACATCATAGCATAGTAAAGCGTAACGTGGTGCGTGCTTGTCATCATAAAATTATTGCAACGCAACAAAGAATCGCATAGGGGAGTACAGTCCCAACGGTACGACCAGTATAGTTCACAACATCGCAACACAGCTAACACATCGTCACCAACACAGACCAGAACAGCATTACGTAGAAGAAAATAACGGAGCATAGTGTATCGTAACATAACGTAATACAGCACAGCATAGCTTTGCATAGTAAAGCATAGCATAGTATGGACAGCAAACAACAGAATAGACATAGTAAGCGTAAGATTGTATAGCGTAAGTTAGCATAATACAGCTTCTGCGTAATATCAATGTAACATGTCATAGCTTATTTATGGCGTATAAAAACCTGATATAGAATAGCATAGAATAGCACGGCATGGCATATCACAACACAGTGTGCCAGCATATCATAGAATTGCACTTACGCTTTGAAACATTTTGAAATTCGTTCGCCGATCGATGATAACGGATCAACGGTTCCATTCGCCGATTGAAAACACTGAGCGAACGCCTTCGCATCTTTCAAGCATTCTGTATCATCTTTCGAATACGCTCGAACGAATCCTAAGAGAACACAACAAACGACTATGACACCAACTATTTTGTTCGCCATTGTTTGCAGGACAATGAAAAATTGAAAATAATATAGTTTTAAACACGTTGTCCCCATTTTGAAAACACGTTTAAACTGCTAGCGCGACCGTGAAAGTGCATTAATCTTAACCAACATTTTTATTGAAAACTACTAAATAGTTTCAATGTTTATAAACAAAAAATGCAAAAAACGTCATTAATAATAAATGCACGTTAAGTCGTCAAATTTGAAGGAACTTTTAATGGAAACAAAAAAATTTCTTATTTTTAATGAAAATTGAGCTCAGAATTTGATTGAATCGAATTTTTACTTTAAATAAATTTGTTCAAGTGTGCCGTGCGCCGTATCACTTTTGTAACTTGCTTGTGATTCAACAGTCATAGAATTGGTGCAAATTGAAATTTAACAACGACTCAAAACATAATTTTCGAGTTTTAAGTTTTATTACCTGGTGACTGGCGTAGAGGAATGTCGCTCTGTCACCCCAGCGAGCTGGGTTCGAATCCAGATCCTTGAGCATCTTGAGCAAGATGCCCGTCTCAAGTGCTTCGACAGACCTAGTTGTGAAATAAGTGAAAGCAATCAACTTGCGAGTTGGCAACCTTCCACACACCTTCCATTTGGGTCTTATGGCTCTTAGTATTTTTGCCGAGAGCTTTGCACCTGACTGTTTCTCCATCGCCTTAGGGTATATTCTGCCCAGAATCCAGATTTTCACCAAGGTATCTGCTTGTCGATGCAGCTCGATCAAGCCGAATGTTTAAAAAATACGAACGGCAATGGAAATATTCCAAAAAGGTCTCAAAAAATTCAAAGTTTTCCTCGCGATCTTCGTTCGTGGTGCAATTGGGATATTTTTTGTTTAGATTATTGAAATAATGAAAATTTTTCAGTTCCTTTGCTAAAATTTCATTATTGACCAATGAATTTGTTTATAGATTTGAATTAAGTCACCTGGCCAACTGAAAACACGTAAATTTTTTTATTATGGGCACTTTTCGACTATATTGACTGACCAAATTTGTTCAAATAGTATGTCCCATCAAATTTTTTTGTTATATAGCCGCTGGTTGAAATTAAAACTGTAATTGGCTACCACTTTAGCTTCTATTCTGGTGAAAATGTACATCGTCGGATTTCGACTTTTCTGTTGTAAGAATTTTTCGCGTTTTCTTCTAGGTCCAAAGAGACTTCGGCCGACCATTGTGACCCACTATCAGAGACCCTGACAGTGCCTCTGTCACTGCAATTGCCACTGTTAATACCACTACACAACCCCTAACACATTCACTGCCTCTAGCTGTAACACTATTACTAGCACTACCACTCCCACTGCCACTGCCACTACCACTGCCATTGCCATAACTACGAGTATGAGTTTTTCTTTGCAGTTACGATAATATGTTTCAACTATGGTGATGGAGGTAATACCTTAGGTGGTACGTCCGAAGATGCTAAATGCCCAAAAAGTGATAATTCTAACTCCCAATGCCAGCATTATTTCGCCATGAAACCCAATTTCTGCAAAAAGGCAAGTGGGTCGCATTTTTTGGCTCGAACAAAGTGTCCATTTTTCTGCATGCAACAACTGGATTTGATCGTCAACACAGAGATGAACAAAACCAAACCAGCAAAATGGGGTATAAAACTACATATTGTAAACTTTTATCAGTCCAGATTACTTTTTTTATTGGATAAAACTTTTTAAGATTGTACAGCAGCTGAAGAATGGTTGAAGCCTATAAAGAAAGAAGACAAAGACACAACGGGAGCATCGACTACGGAGCTGTGCAGGAAAAATAAATCTCCTGGCGATAAGTGCACCCTGGTGGACTTTGGATACTTGTGTGCTAAAACATGTGATATCGACAGTTCACCATACGACATTAAACCGGCGAAGCCAAAAGTCTGAAAAAATAGGTCGTTAAGTTTATTTCAAAGGTGACAGGTTTTCAATATTGTCCATCATTTGCACAATGTTTTGGAAAAGTTAAATTTTATTGACTTCATTTGGAGAATAAAAATAAATATGTTTAAATTCAGTTGATGCTACAGATTCAGGTGGTATAGTCATATTAGGGGTGATAGTGCTAGTGGTAGTGATAACGGTTGTGGTAATGGTAGTGGTAGTTGCAGTGGCAGTGCTAGTGGTAGTTGTACAGTAGTGTAGTGGTTCTTTTTGTCGTATTGGGAGTGTGAGTGGTAATGCCGGAGGTAATAATAGTGGCAGTGGTAGTGCTAGTGCTAGTGCTAGTGGCAGTGGCTGTGGTAGTGGTAGTGGTATTGATAGTGGTAGTGGTAGTGCTAGTGCTAGTTGTAGAGGTAGCGGTAGTGGTAGTGGTGTAGTGCAATATGAGTGGTAGAGATAATATAGTAGCGGTAGTGGTTGTGGTAACAGTAATGATGGTTAGTTAATAACTATAGTAATAATAATATTTTGCTCGCTAATTCTAAGAGTCATCGAAGAGGCGTTTTTTTGTTTGATTTGATTTTGAATAGCATTTTATATTTTTATGTATTCAGATTTATCGCAACGTAAATTGTTTAGCAAATATTCATCGACCTTGGCTCTCATTAAAATTTTTTTTATATAACCGTTGTGAACGTTAGATCATTATCGTCTCCAGTTGAACATTTCAGATTATGGTCGAATTACACAGAGGTTGAAAATGATGAGCCTATTCCCATATGGTAAATAATTTCAAATACTAATAAGTGAATTGTAATGCCTGTACAAACTGAAGTAGCTCGTGACCGCTAGCTACTCGAGATTCTTATGCTTAATTACAAGTTACCACGTGTACTCCATTCTGCTTACTGTACTTAGGAAAGTCATTTGTATTAAGCGGGGAGAAGTTAACCTTGCAATTATTTCAGCGCTTTTTCTCACGGTAGCTTGCAACTTCGCTTCCGCGGCCGATTGGTGCGGAAGTCTCACCGATTGTGATAAGATCAAGGACGCGCCAAATTCAAATTGCAAAGTGATGACCGCCGCGAATTGCCTCAAAGTCAAACCCGATGGTGGCAAGCATCTGTACGCAAGGACAAAGTGCGCAAGTACGTGCCTGACCCTATTAAAATACAAGACGGTGAAGACTGCGGCCAAACCAGCCACGACCAATCCGGTAGCTCCTGCTGTGCCTGCCGTATACGGTATTCCGGAGCTCATTAGCGTCTTGCTGCCAACACGACAATAATTTTGTTTTTCAGAATGCAAATCTCCACTAGATGCTGATGCAAAACTATGGTTGCAGCCTTACGCATCGCAAGATATGTCCAGTGGCGTTAATGTGACATCTTCGTGCATTGAGCAAAAGGCCAAGAGTTCGACGTTTTGTGAAGACTGCCTGTACGGATATCAATGCGCGAAGACTTGCGCCATTGCCGCAAGTACGAAGAATAAAGCAAGTGACCCTTGAAACTGTGAAGCCATATTTCTGTTTATTTATCTTTGCATATTAAAATTTTCAAGCACACCGCAGCCAGCTTTTTTTTTGATCCTGATCGGCATTTGTATTAACAGCGACGGTTTTAATTTTTGTAAATCAAATGTACAAATAGCATAGCTCATTATGTAAACAGTGGCCTGACTTATTGCAAACAGGTTGAAGCATAAATATATTTTTATAAATAATTTAAAATCATATAAGACTGCGCGTAAAATAACAAGAAGGCGTTCAACTGTAGACGCATGCTAGAGATGGTTTCAATGATGTCTGGTAGGGAAAAGTTGGAGGCATATGATGGTTTCTTCGCAATTTTTCTGCTTACTTTCAGTTGGCCTGTTAGTTGTTTTCGGAGGATCAGTATACGCTGAACAACTATTGGGCAATGAAGCTGCAGCTCTATGGACGTACAAAGATGACGACAGTTTCTCATGTAAAACGTATGACGGCATGGTGAAAGATTTTTGCATTAAAACTTCAGGCTACCATCAAACGGCTCGCGTCAGATGTCCATACTATTGTATGCTCAAACAGGGCTTTTGCGTTGTCGGCGTGACAGCCGGCAAGCTCGGTAAGTGTTAGTCAAAGTATCAAATGAATCTGAAAGCGAACGTGAATGTGAATCTGATTTTCAGATGTTTGCACTCTGGGCGTCGAATGGTTGAAACCACCAGCCAAAGTTGATAGAGATGCTCGAGGCAAAGATATGACAGCCTATTGTGTAACTGCAACGACTACATCGATAATTGCGACAAAAGCGGACTTTTGCGCCAAACGCGATTTCGGTTACATGTGTGCAAAGACGTGTGACATTTTTGTTAATCCATTGAATAATTGATAGTTTTGATTGATCCAGTAGAGAAGAAGCAAATAATTCTGGTTTCACAGCTGTTTTTATCAGCATTAGTATTCAGATTCAAATTTTACTGATTTTTTAGTTTTTGTTTTAATCATACACGTTTTCAAAATAGCAGACTTGTCTGCTTATCGCAATTTTTGATAGGTGCGCACGAGAGAGGCAATAGTTATGTTTAACCACTAAATAACTGAATATTTTTGTTTGATTCAGTAAAGAAGAAGAAAATCATTCCTGTTTCACAGAATTCAGATTCAGATTTTGAGCAGGGACTATTTTTCATCGAAGTCATAAAATGCTCGATTTTTGAAGTTTTTTAATTTCCTCGTTTTGCAAAGACTTTCAACAAGGAACAACTTGTGACACAGTTCTTATGAATATACATAAAACTCTTTCTTAAAAAAATCTTCAACATTCGCGTTTCAACTTGCTTTGTTTCAGATCGAATTTCATTTTTCTCAACCATTTGTCACAAAGCAAAAACAGGTTCGTGCCACCAAAAAATTTCGAAAAAAACGTTCTTAGAGAGTATAAATTTTAAAATCCGAAAGTTTTATGATTCAGTTCCACGAATATTAATAAAGTTTTATCAGAATGTCGTCTTCGAAATATTCAATTTTCATTGCTCGCTTTTGTCATTCGAAAATCCCTCGTGAAATTAGCAAAAAGTGCTCACTTTCTATTTCGATTTTAAAAATTTATATCTCAACAAACATTTCAATTGTAAATTCAAAACGAAACTGAGTTTCGAGAGTTTCAGAATTAATTTTCAACTTATAATTTTGTTTTCGCGACATATCTTCAGCTCGCTCGGAGCTCGATCGAGATTTTTCGATCGTTTGTTTTGCAATTGTGACAAATTTTCCCGTGCACATCTGTTCTTCTTATATCAAACAACAATCTCTGCGGGCAGGAAACATAACGAGACATCACATAAAAAACGAGTAATGTTTATTATTATTCATTCATGTCTAATGCGAACAGTACTGCTTCCTGACACGTTAAAGCGTATAAAATATGTCAGTTGCCTACTCGGCCCGCTGAAAAATTTTCATTCTATACCCTAGACTTTTCCTCCGAGTGTTTCAGTGTCTAGTTTCAAACGTTTACCAACATTTAACTGGCTGGGTGGTTAAACAGTGTTTTTTTATTCGATCGCTAATTTAGCATTTATAGAAATGGTCGTTGAGGACGAAGCATTCAAAGGCGCTGGTAAAAAGCCCGGTCTGGAAATTTGGAGAATCAAGGTATGCGTGTTGGAAATTGTTTTCATATTTCAATTGACTTGGACAAGTTTGCGGCTATTTCTAGAAATTCCATGTCCTGCCACTACAGGCCGAGGAGTATGGTAATTTTCATTCTGGTGATTCGTACATCGTACTTTCAGTAAGTAATAAAGATTTGTTCGTAAGTGACTAGAAAAATTAAGATTCTGTAATCCCAGACAAAGCCAAATAGCCATTGGAACGTTCATTTTTGGCTTGGAAAGCATACTACGCAAGTAAGTTAATCTGCATGGCGAGTTGAGTTAACAAGCCTTTTCGACAATTATCGTGTTCAAGCATGATGCATAAAGAAAGTGAAAATTGCCTACTAGTGATAACTTTTTACAAATAATCTTTTTGGACGAAGATCTTTGTATGTTATTTGACATTGCTATGCATTAGATTTTGTTTTATTTGTGTTCAAAACTTTATCGGTCGCTGGTTAATGATCATTTTTGCGACTTTCTCAGTTTCACGTTAAACTATTTCTGCGTGGTTGCAATTAACTTTTATTGCTTTTTCAACTGTTGTTGAACAATATACGTGTCTAACAAATTACTTTCCCTAGTTTCGAAGTTAATTATTGTTATACCTTTTGTTTCTTTATGTTTTTCGAACAGGACG
This sequence comes from Prionchulus punctatus, assembly GCA_034698125.1. Classification (NCBI taxonomy): domain Eukaryota; kingdom Metazoa; phylum Nematoda; class Enoplea; order Mononchida; family Mononchidae; genus Prionchulus; species Prionchulus punctatus. The sequence continues at coordinate 18,376 of JAQGBA010000864.1, forward strand.
AATTCGCAACTGCCGCAATGAAAACCGTCGAACTTGACGATTTGCTAGGCGGCGGCCCAGTGGAATATAGAGAAGTGAGCAAACAAGAAAAAAGAGTAAAATTCGTTTCCAAGTTTAAATATTTACAAAATCTTCCACACTCGACCACTTACTTTTTTCAAACATTTGAATCTTCAATAAATGCAACGAAAATCTTTCGCAAAGACTATAATCGATCTCACAAAGACTGTTTTCAGATTCAGTACCACGAATCGGCTTTATTCCTCTCTTACTTCAAAAATGGCATAAAGTACATTGTCTAGAGGATCTTGGAGTGCACTATAGTTGGATGATCCAACTCTCTTCAGGTACTTGAAAGGTGGCTATGAGTCTGGCTTCAGGAACGTGGCCGCTGGTCAAAAACACGAACCAAGACTGTTTCAATGCAAAGGAAAGCGTAATGTTAGATGCAAACAGGTAAAAAAGTAAAATTCATCCGTTAGCAATCTAATTTATGCTAATATCAGGTTGCCATGACCAAAGACTCGCTGAATCTGGGTGACGTATTTATTTTGGACAATTGGTATGATATTTATGTTTGGTGTCCTCCGGAGAGTGGCCGAATGGAAAGGACGAAAGTCAACGAGGACAAGGGTCATCCTAGTGGTACTAGCTGTGAGAACTAGAGACATTTTTAGGGAATTCAAGTTGCCAACAACATTAGAGACCAAGAAAGAGGCGGTCGTGGAAATGTTCATGTTTTAGGTAACCCGGTTAGAAACTCGTTATTGCAGTGTGATTATCACGAAATACAGTTTAGATCAAATGTGGGATACGCATGAAACATTTTGGAAGACAGTCGGTGGTAGAGGTAACATCAAACCAGCGGATCTTGGCGGCTCTGACATCGAAAGTGTCCGTGCCGAGAAGCCTTTGATTAAACTTTACAGGTAACAAGATAGCTGGTTGAGTTGCTGTCCAATTCAATTGCTGTTGCATTGATGTAGAAGTTCAGTTCCAATGCAGTTGCATACAACGCAGTGCAATTACATTGCAGTTGCAGCGCAGTGAAGTGCAGTTACATTGCAGTAGTAGTGCAGTTGCTGTGCTGTGCAGTTAAGATGTACAGGTGCAGTGCTGTTGCAGTGCAGTTGTATTTCATTTCCAACGTTGTTGCTGTGAAGGTGCAATTCAAAAGCGGAGCTTTTCAGTGGGGTTACAGTGCAGTTACAAAGACGTTGCAAGTGTAACGACAGCGTAATTGCAGTGCAGTTGCAATGCTGTTACAGTGCAGTTTCAGTTGCACTTTTTGTGCAGTTTCAGTGTAATTGCAGTGTAGTGACTATGCAGTTGCATTTGCAGTTATTGGTGTTTCCAATGAACTTGCTGTGCATCGACTGTCTTGTTGTAGTCAGTTGTAACTGCAATGCAATTGCAGAATGTTTTCAGTTACAAGTGTCATTCATTTGCTGTGGCAGTGCGATTGAAGTTCTGTTGTTGATTGAAATGATGTTTAATAGTAACGAATAGTTTTTAAGAGTGTCAGATTCATCTGGAAAAATGAACATCAAAAAAGTTGCAGAGGGTGACTTGACAACAGATTTGCTAGATGGAAAGGTATATTTAAAAACAGATTTCATCCACGGACACTTGTACATAGCCCAAGATTCTTTATCAAGGATGCGTTTATTCTCGATGCGGCATCTGGTGGAATTTTTGTTTGGGTCGGTCGAAACTGTACCTTAGACGAACGAAAGAAAGCAATGACTTGGGCAGTGGTAAACATTTTCCCATTTTAATTAGAGTATAGTACTTTTACTTGAATTTTTTACTTTCAGGAATATCTAGATGTGAAAAATCTGCCGAAGTGGACGCAAGTCGTTCGCATATTAGAAACTGCCGAGCCAGCGTATTTTCTACAATATTTCGCTGACGCCAAGGACAAAAATGTCAGGCGAATACGGCATTTGAAAATGTCCAGTTATGAATCATTTGCTTTCAGATGACTTTCAAACCGCGCCTGTTCGAATGCAGTGATGAAAGTGGCAAATTAGTTGTTCGCGAGATATGCAAATACGTCCAAGAGGTAGCCATTAGACTATAATTGAATTATTGCCAATGATTTTGGTCTCGAAGGAACTGGATGGAGACGACGTTATGATATTGGACATCGGTCAAACTATCTACGTTTGGGTTGGTGCGAAAGCGAACGAAAATGAGAAAAAGGAGGCGCAACAAACTGCTCAAGTACCAGCAGATTAAATTGGCAATAGCCTTTATGACCTTCGACCTTCTTATTATTCACGACCTTCGCTTCTATTGAAGCATATTGACGCAAGTGACCTTCGACCTTTTCAGAGATATCTTCACACAGATGTTTTGCCGCGTCCCTCCGATGCATTGATAGTTACGATACAACAAGGCAAAGAGCCGGACCATTTCATTAAATGTTTCAAAACATGGGACAAGAATTTGTGGAAAAAGTTGAAGGTAACTTTGTTGTTTTTTTTTGTTTTCACGGGAGTCACGCGTGATTTCATCGTCTTTTTTGTTTTAGGTATAAGTAAAAAAGTTTACTGGCTTTCCGCAAGAATTTGCTGGTTTTTGTTCCGTATATCTGACAAGACCGATACATTAGCGTTCAGATTTATTTACAATTAGTTATCCGTTTTTCTTAACTACTTGAAATAAAAATCTCTTAATCCCTTAAATCTTAAAATTCTTAAAATTAAAATGTTTTGAATGTCTTCATTTGCAAAATATTCCACATGCATAGGCGATCGTCGTCCAGATATGTCCTCTAACTCACATCTTATTGTTTGAGAAATATCTATATACTGAACCATTGTCACGTGTTGCAGTTGTTCATCGATTAAAGTTGTTTCCTGTCGTGTTGATCACTTGCTGTAGGTCTTCTTTAGATAATGTTGCCTGTTAACTATTGAGGCAAACGCAACAGCGCTTGCCCTAATGTATGTATGTCTGTTTGCTTGTTTATGTTTTTTCTTTTAATTTTTTGGTCCCACACATGTTTTTTGCCTGTGTGGACTTTGCCTATAGCCGGCCAGCAGTCTTACATACTGTATGGACCTGAAGCTGACCAGGACATCCGGTACATGGCGGAGTTTACACACATGAGGTCACCTCCGACAACTATGACACTCATGTTCCTACCCAGTTCACTGTGACTCCCAGTACGCCATCTGCAGGTCCGACGCAAGATACTTACGTGTACCTCTGCAGTTATGATTCACCCTCGTGACACCACAATGACTTCCGGATGGGGACTATTTCATAACAAACATCCTCACTATCCATTCGTCAGAGGTCACCCCTCACATACATTCATTGGGGATTCAGGTGCTGGCTTCCAACAGCACCAAGCATCAACCGAACTGGGGGAGCCAATGGGATTGAACCCCCGGCCTCCCATTATTTATTCTCCCATGGGAGATGGGAGGAATCAAATCCAGGCCACTATAACGTGGACGATGTCTATTCGCCAGGTCGATTTGCAGCAAGGTGAACTATAAACTTGCTTGCCTTAGGCATTTGCAAAATTGGTCGATGCAGAGACCTTATGGATGGTAGTCACTGGTAGTCCAGCGGTATGATGTCAGACTGGGGACCCACAGACTGGGGACCCAAAGTTCTCAGATTCAATTCCTACCAAGGGAAAAGAAATCTATCAGTAGGGGTCCTTGACAAGCCTCCTTAGACTAACCTGCCAAACACAGATCCTCAACTGTGACCCACTGCATGGGTGTCGAAAAGGAGGAACCCATGAAATGGTGAAGAATAAAAATCCTATACCGGATCAGTCGCCGCCCGAGTCAACAAGGCCACACAGTCTGCTCGAGAACTGAGGCAGGCTGTGAATAGCGGGCTATATGAATCTACTGGGGATGTGGTAGGTACTAGGCAAACCCAGGCAGTAGAGCTACTGGAACTGCAACAAAGAAAGCAGCGGTTGAAAGAGTAGAACAAAGCACTCATGAGGTGTTATTACACTGCTGAAAGATCGGGCAGAGGATATATGAAGCGCTTGTTGGAAAAC
>JAQGBA010000865.1:0-22396 GCA_034698125.1 Prionchulus punctatus
GCAGGCCGATATAACGTCTAGTTCGAAATTCATTGAAAAACTATATCCATTTATCAGACAAAGATATTCAACGAGTAGTGCAAGTTTACTGTACATAAAAATATGTTTTAAAACAAATTTTTTGTTTTAAAATTATAAAATCAAACTACAATTAGATTTCTTTCGATTTCTTTTTGTTTATCGTCGGTAGAACGACATAACTATTAGGATTGTCGTTGATATCTACCCGCAACGAATTCTGCCATTCCAACGATATCCTCTTTTCCAGAAGTCTCTTTTCTTCTTTGATTTTTATCATCTCTTTGACGTTTATCTTTTTCGACTTTGACTTGACGAATTCGTCGTCGATTGAACAATCGAAATCAGCCACCGACTTAGTTTCGTGCAAATCGCTTCTCAGCGATCTGTTCCACATGAAATCGTCATTTTTCTTGCGAGATTCTTGTTTTCCCAAACTTTTCCAAGTACTATCGAAACTAGCGCTGTTCGATCTCTCGCTCGATTTAACGCTGAACGCAAGCGATTTCTCGCGTAAATCGGGCCGCAAGCCATTCGGCCATACTGATTCGCCGATATCCTACGTCAATAAATTTGTTATAAATCAACTGTAGTTGATCAGCGGGAAACTATATTCCACGTGCGACTTCTATTCGAGTGCGCCTTATAAAATAGTATTATGATGTTTCAACTGGTTGAAATCGTTTTCTGCACAATAATAAACCATTACAGTTTACTTTTTGGTCGTTGATGAATAATTCGTCGACACTATGGCGCCTATTCTTCGCATTGTATCTTTGTTTTTTGTATTCCGAATCGCGAGCAACATTCATTCGCCTTGTCTGGAGTTGGCAACCATTCATAGCAAGTTAAAAGTTCGAATATTGTTTGGGTTAGCTGCTTATGCGTCGCTGGGGTGATTATATTGATAATTGATCACGAAATTATTGTTTCGTTAAAAATACGATTGGCTTTTTTTTATATCTCGTCATGGTGATGAAGAAACAAAGTCAAACACAAAAACCGGATAATTAGCCAGGAAAGTTTGAAAAGCGTTCATTAAAAAAAATCTGCTATTATGCGGCCTCTAATCGAGGTTTTTTTTACGTCTTACATTTTTCATCTTTTTTTGGTCTGATACATGAAAAACTTGATCGCTTTTGTAAAGGCAAAAATGTTTTCCATTTTCGACCGCCCTTGATGCGTATTCTACATAAATGCCCCCTCTACCCCCGAGGGCGAAGTCATTGCGAGCGCGAAGAATAAATTACGATACGGGCATTCGAAGTAGTAAATACGTTACATTTCGACCATTACTAATGGGATCGCGGCGAATAGGGTTGTTTTGCGTGTTCGGCCGATTGCGGCAGTCAAACCGATAAACTCACGGTATCGTATCCAGAATCCGATCGGACAATCGAACGGCAGTTACCGAGGGCCCTTGTTTGTCCGACCACGATACGCCATTGATACGTATATATGACAACTATTGAATTTGGCCCGTACGCGGAAAACCTTTTATTGTTGGCCAATACACGACTTTCGCTGAAAAACACGAAAATAACCTCCGACGAATAATGGGAAAGAAAAATTGGCCTCCATGTCACTTTGCGGCGGCAACAAAATTATGACAAAATAATTGCTTGTATCTGAACACGTTTTTACAATCGACCGACCGACAACTCTCTTTCTCGGCAACGGTTTTTGCCCGAACCGTATTCGGACGTCGGCCCGACCGACCTCGATCGCGTCTCGGTTGGGAAAGATAATCGACAAAATAACCATCTTTTTATCTCGGTAAAGCGCACCGATGTGAATCTTAAGTCGAATCTGAATCTGTATGGGCAATTGAGTTTACGAGAGTGTTTAAAAAAAGCGTCATGCGTAATCTAAATCTGAATAATGAATTTGAATTTGAATTTGAATTTGAATATGTAATGTTTGTTTGAATCCGTTTTTTACATTTTTAAATTGAAAATATGAAATTTATGTTATGAAATCAAACAAAAATTCCAACTCGCTTTTTTTTCAAATTTGAAAAAACATTGGAAGCTACTGCTAAGTTTTGCTCGTTTCGACTTCTCCGAAGAACATATTGCAATAATCCTACGCACGCTTTCGCGCCTAGAGGAGGCGGTTTTCTGACGAGAATGAGGAACGCACCGAGCGCCAAGCTCCAACCCTTACGGAGCCGATTTATCATTCGCCGGAAACGTAAAACTCTTCGTTGGTTTTTTTTTCGAGTCAGTCGAGAAAATTGCGTAAAAAGCAAAAATTTACACACCGAAAACAAATCAACTGTCACTAAGATCGGCGTAAAATGATGAATTGCCAAAAAAATAGCCAGGCCCTCCTGAACGTCGACGAAACTACGAAAAACATCGGCCGACCACCGAGAAAACATATGGCGCAGGTTATCAGCTAATTAATTGCGTTTACAGTACGCTACAGTCGTAAGCGTCCAAAAAGCTAGTGACGTCGCCGTCTAAACAATAAAGCAGGTGACGTCACCGTTTACGCGATAAAATACATCGCAAGCTAGCTAGCTAGCTAGCTGTGACGTCACTGGCTGAAATTTATTTTTCTTGCGTTATGTTGTTTTTCACTGCGCGATTTTTGTTTATTTCTTTGAACTAACTTTTCGCCTGTAAAACTCTTTCTCAGACCGTTAAATCGTAATGTTCGAGACTCCAAATGTGCGAAATTAAGTCGTTGGCCAACGAAATGTTTACGACGTGGGGTATGGTCGTAAAAAAAGTTCGAATTTTTTTCGTCGCTACCGTAACACACTCTACAATCGTAGACCACCTAAAGAGCTTCGAACCTTAAGGTCGTCATTACTGCGATGATCGTCGTCGATGTCGTCGTCGCAGTGCCGACGACGTCTTTATAACTACCCGTCGGGTATCGGGCGAGTTGAAAAAACAACACGAATTTAGTTTTCCGAAGGCAGTTTTAGGGTCTGCGATGAAAATAAATTTACGACCACCATTTGTTTTACAAAACGAACTCTCTTCTCGGATTCGGCGCCAGATGCCGTCTCGGCCCAACTATCGCGGTCGTCGATTGAGACAAAAATTTTTGTGTCTGAACATCGAGTTTATAACTGTTTTGCGTGTGCGCGCGCGCGTGTGTTTCGTATAATGCGCACGAAACCGTTCGAGCAGAACGAATAATCGGCGCTTGTTTGTAGCGTTTCGCGCTACGGCATGAAACTGTACTGGTTAGTTTGAAAATTTCCACGTCACATTCGCATATCGGTTACGCTTATCGAACGCGCGATTGACAAATGCAAAAATGGCATTTATCCATGCGAACAAAATTATAATCGCCACCGAACAAAGCCGTCAATTTTGTACAATAATAAAATAATATCGTAACCGTACTGTCGTACAGTGTTTGCGTCGATAAACTTGTTCGAGTGATTTTTGACGTTACGTATTTTTGCTCGATTGAGAAGTTTTTTGCAACGTTAACATACGTATATAGATGTACGCAACACGCCCAAATGCCCCCCGGCTACGAATAACCGTTGAGTGCGACGATCGAAGAATCTCGAAGATGAAAAAAAGTTCAACATTGTAGAACTACAGTTGACTTCTCTCTTCTCTCGATTTACGTGTCTCTGTCTAATAAGATGTTATCCTTGGTTCATACTCGACGTGTGTAGATGATTATCGTGTCGGCCTAATCGGACGACCGAGAACCCGGTTTTTGTTAGTCGGTTTCATATCCGTACCGGCATAATTGCGCGTTCGTACATTCGTCGGTCGTCGTACAGTAACAATGTATGTACAGTTGTACAGTATTATTATTATTATTGTATTAATGGCGAAACTCGTAAATGCCAGTAAACTTCAAAACTGACGCACGACTCGAGTCGTCGTTGCGACGTATCGTTTTCGAAATACTCGGCCGAATTCGGGATCACACGACAAAAAACAAGCAACAACGAAACGAGGCTCTTTAAAGAAAACACGAAGAAATTACGTGTTCGTACAGACGAACGACCGGAAAAACTAAGCAGTCCGTCAACGTCGCAGATGGGCGTACTGTAGACTACAGTTCGCCAGAGGCGTACGGTCGACGATATAATCCGACTCGAGAACGCGGCTGTTAATCCGTACGAGGGGCGCCCGGCGGCGTCCTCGCCGTATAACGGTCGGGTTTCGAGAGGGGATTCATTAACGAGATTCGACGATGATGTTTGGACGGCGAGCAGATTGTCGTACCCTGTCGGACAAAACGAAACGATCAAGGCAAATAAGGATTGTTTAACAATGTTATCGACACCATCGATAGGTTTCGAATAGCTAATACTCGTCGACTTCATTAGCGGGTCGGGGGCCCTCGGCCAGAAATACAGCTGCTCGAATTGTCGAATCAAATGAACCGACTAACGGCGAAACCGAACGAGCTCGTTTTTGATTATCGCGTAAATTTTTAATGCTGTTTGTTCCGGCAAAATCGAGAGAAAACATTGAAAACCGACCGCTCGCGACTGCGGCAAACGGGAAAACTGAATTACGCTTTACACGATAACCGTCGGATTGATTTTCGACGTTAAAAAAATCGACAACTTTTCGAAACGCGACCGCTCGCCTCGGCGGCTAACTGGAACAGTGAACGGCGCTTTACACTAGCGCCTTTTTTCATTTTCGAAACTAAATTATTCAACGAAGAGGTCGTGTTTTCATGTCGTGCCTCTTGTTTCATGACTTATTCAGAACGTTTTCCACGAAAGTTTTCCTCGACGGCTTACTTTGAATGAAGGTCGTTTTTAGCCTCGATACATTCCAATGATACGCAATTAAGTGCGCCATTAACAATTTACCAAGGTAGGGGCTGGGGCTATTTAGCGACCGCACAGTCGACGAGCTAGTCGACGACCCGCGAATAAAAATTGCTATTTTTGCATTTTGACATTGATGAAAAACACGTTTCGCGCGTTTTGAAAATCGTTTTCGAGCGATTCGCGGCGAAAACTCGCCAACGTCGTCGATTTTAACGGTTCGTTCGACCAATGGGTAATCATTTTTAAAAAAAAAACGACCGATTCATTCCGCGTCGTCGACTATAGTCGATCGTTTTAGTGATCTACAGTTGCGTTTTTAGCGGTCTACATTGAGCTTTTTAGGCCTACAGGCTGCATTCTAGAGGTCTACAGTTGCGTTTTTAATGTCTACAGTTGCGTTTTAAAGGTCGAATTCATGATTCAAGTCGAGCGTCGCAAATTCGAAATGTTCGCCCGTGATCGTCTTAATAAAACGATCGAACATTAACTGCGGTAGATCTGTATCTATTTTTTGCTCGAATACAACAACAAAACGACAAGAAAAGTAATCGACCCCGAAATTGTACAACTAAATGCAGAAAAAGGACAAGGACGCTCTTTTTTCTTGTCAACTATAGTCGCGTTGTGTGTGTTATTATTCTGAATCATCATCATCGCAAACTATAATCGCCTCGGGCTGATTTTGCGTCTTGTAAAGATAAACCGACCTTTAACTCTCTTTTCTCTCGTTACTTTTTAATGTCGTCGGTCGAGTAGAGAGCGAGTGTCGAAAATTTGTTTTTAATTTCTCGAAGCAAGCGAATTTTTAGCATTCTTTCGGTAAGTGGCATTTCAGTGCGGCATTTTTGATTAAGTTGACTTTGGCTGACAAATCGAATAAAACTTAGAATTAACGTCATCATCGGGGAACTATAGTTGACAACTATAGCGTTGAACTGCAGTCGCTCATAGTTCAACTATGGCGCCTTCTAATAGAACTGTTCGAGGCGCCCATAAGCCAATTAGTTCGAATTTGCTCGTTAGACCGCAAGCCGCGCACGTTTCGCACAGTCTCTCGTATCGTTTCGCGGCGTAAAAACAAAAATCTTATTACTCATCGACGGTCGAGGTCAACCTAGCGAAACGATACTTTGTGATTTACTGTCTCAGCAAATGTTCTACAAATGACTACCTAGTTTTTGAGTCGCACCAGCAAAAGGGGGGGGGGTTCGCGGACGGCGACCGAATGATTGATGCGGTTCGCTTTTCATGTCTGATTTTTGTGTTTCGCCTTCGTGCGTAGATCGTCTCCTCGCAAGCACAAAATTATAGTCGAACGTGCGGACATCGTCTACAGTTCGATCGTTTGGTCGAACTATTGTTCGAATTCCCGCCGTCGAAATGAGAGGTTTTAAGGAAAATGGCCAGGGCCTTACGGACCACTATATTTACACTTTGTCCGTTGGAGATTTGCGCCAAAAAGTGATTGATGGCGCAGGTGATTTTCTAACTATAGTCCCCAACTATAGACGATGGGTCCGTCGGGACAAATGTCGCTTTGTTGAAGAGGTATACGACTCTGTTTGACTATGGGATCGGGATATGCACACCACTCGGCGGCGTTAATCCGTCGGCCTCGTTTTCGAAATTACAGTACGCGACGTCACCAAAACGACTGACAATTCGCTAGCCGGAGCGGAAAATTTGTTTTCCGAAGTATTCTACAGTGAACTCTTCGAGTTTTCCAAAAAAGTAGACGGTGACGTCGCAAAACGAGTTGATAATTTTGTTTTACAAAACAAATGTGTGGCACTTTTACAACGTTTACTTAACATTTGTCTTATCGAACAATGTTCGGCTTGTAAATAATCGGGCGATAAGGCGAGAGCGAACTATACATTAGTCGACTGGCTAGCGTCGTAAAAAGCTAAAAACATATCGTCGATCACGTCGTTCATCATTGTTCACCCGACCGTAAAACTTAACTCCAACGAGCCTGTCAAAGTTGATACGCGTTGCGCAACTACGAACGGGCGCGCCTTACGGTCGACGGACCCTAAGGGTCGAACTATAGAATTACGCTGGTCAAACTGTAGAACGCCGCCGTCGCCCGACTGTTATCTGACGATTACACGAAACACGCTCGATCGAACCCCCTAACCAGCACTATGGACCAACAAACTACGGGAACTATAGACCAGCGAACTGTGGGGGCCCCGTTGCTGTAGATTACCGATCGGCGGCAACAGTTGGATATCCCCCGCCCGGTGTCGATTACTAATCCATTTCGGCATTGGGTCCGACGACGCCCGCGCCTTTTGATGGTCGGCCGCAAAACTAAAATCGAGCCGCCGACCATTGTCCGAGAGTAGATCCCCCGCTGTTAATCCGATCGAGTCGATTCGTCTGGAGGGCCCCCGACGACGCGCTCGATTAAATACGCGGCATATTTGCGGCGCTGGCCAGCGCACTATAGTTGGACCATAGTCGAAGGGTCAAATAAAGGTGCCCCCTTTGTCCACCTGCCGTCCGTCGTTCATCGAGCCCTCGGACCCATTGTGTTTTTAGTGGGTATCGCGTAGCGCAAAAGGGTACCGGCTCGGGTTACTGTACGTTCGTCGTCGTCGGACAACTATAGACGGCGGTCCCACGGTCGTAAGAAAACGAGAAAGAGAGATTTTAACAGGTCCGGCGGGCGTGCAAAAGAAGCTAAATAGCTCGTGAAAATCGCGTAAAACGGTATCGTCGAACGAAAAGCTAGAAACGTACGCTAGCCGAGCGCTAGACGAGCACTTCGGCTGAGTTTTAATGTACAACTTTTCGTTTCGTTACGACGAGTTTTTGCGTACGTAAGAGTTCCTCCCAACGATAATACGTTCAAATTTTTGATAGATGGCCGTTCGGCGGGCGAGGGCCCGAAGATTCGCTAGCCGAGTCGGTAACCGGAGAACTATAGTTCAACTATAGTGTCCGACCATATGCCCGTTATGCGCCTGTTTATATATCAATTTCATTAAGATTCGTCCGTCGGCCGCGCGGACATATGGTCCGGGGGTTAATTAAGCGCCGCTTACAAAACTTCCCTCCCGTCGGTCGTCCGACGATGATTTATTATCGCCGAGCTTGGTCGGTGCTCGGTGTCGACTCGGAAACAACAACAGACGACGCGTTTTTTGTTTCTAAACCGTCTCAGTTGGACATCATTAGGTCTTGAGCCGTTGTAATAATTGAATCGAGCGCGCCGGAGCCGCCGGTCCAATAATAACAGTATTACCGGTGCCGTCGACCGTACCGAAAACGATCCTCGTAAATCAAAGGGTCGGTACGCCGACGGTGACGTCATTAGCTCGTTATCGGGCGACGAACCGTAACTCACAATCGTCACAGTAATCTATAGTCGATCGACGAACAACTAATAGTTGAGCGAGAGGGTACTGTAAGTGCACATACTGTACTGTACAATAGTCCCGTAGAACTTTTTTCCCATACACTTATTTCGGTTAAATTAAACATTATTGCGCCACTATTGAATGCGCAAGCGACGAAGATTGTAACTGTCTAAAAGCCGACCGGGGTTTCTCGGCCGACTCACTCCCACCGTACAATAATAAAACGCCGCCGCCCGATGAACTGTCTCTTCGGGCGGCGAACGAGCAAAGGAGGTAGACTCGCTCACTCTCTATAGTTGACGAGTGGAAAAATGAGGATGGCGAAATTGGTTCGCTCGATGCTCGCTCATGTGCGCTTTCGCGTCGTCGAACGCAACAATGGCCGATGGTCGAACGGCGCGAATTACAAAGACTAATCCTGTTATCATCGATGAACGACGATAAAAGGCGGTTGATCCACGGGCAACGAAAAACGTCCATAGTTCGTCGTCGTCGGCCTATTTAAGGTCGGCGACGACTTTCGGCCCGACAAAGCCGAGCCGCCGCGAGAAAATTTGTTTTATTTCTCGCGTATACGGTAACTTTTCATCTCCAGCCCGTTTAGCGAGCGAAGTTGTTTTTTTTTATTCGCTCGGAACACAAAGCAAATAATAAGATTGTGGAAAACAACAGTTTTTTGCTCGTTAACTTCGCCGGCCGGACAAGTTTCACGCACGGCCCGCGGCTCAAACGGGCGCATTCTTTCTCTTTCTCGTCGACGGCGTATATCTCGCAAGATTTTTACATTGCAATTACCGCAGAGATAGTTGTATACATTTTCGTTGCGCCGTTAAACAAAAACACGAAAAACAGAAAACACAGTTATAATAGTTCTACGCACGATAGTCGCCTCTATAGTTGCTCTCTCTCTTTCTCTCTCTCTCTCTCTCTCTCTCTCTCAATTTCATTTAAAACCACTTTTTGTCGTCGCGCGGCGCACAAAAGTTTGTTTTCTTTTAACTTGCGCGTGTGTGTCGTTCGGGTTAAAGTAGAAGTTTTCTACTCGTTTCATATCTAGCCGGCGCACATTTCTCGCGCTAGTCGTTCGCCTAGCGAGCACCGGCGTAAAACTAACGGCGCGCTCGCTCGTTCGCCCAATGGCGTCGCGCGCCGATCGCCGATTGGCCGACGGCGCCCCGTACGGGCGGAGTCACGTGAGCGATCATCGTCGTGTATTACAAGCAATCAGAGGTAGTCGTACATGGTCGTTCGGCCAATCGGCGTTCGCTCGTCGAAAGTGTTAGATGTTTTGTAACAACATAATTTCGTATGTCTCCGCTTTAGTTACTACACGGCGAAGCCCAAAGCTAGTCGCCGATTTTGCGCGTGTAACTGTGTTTGTGCGTCTGCGCGCCGTCGGTCCGTTATAGTTCCGCGATAGTTACCATTAGCCGACGACTTACCGAGTGCAAAAACGGTTTCGTAAATTTTACAGACGCTAATTATACGAAGATAATTATCTGACTTGTTTGGACGGTTACAAAAACAAAACAAAAAACCATCGCTGGCCAATAATTTTCATCGACACATATTACATTAATTCAACTATGATTGCCATCGAAAATACGCCGGCGATATTATAAATAATTATTATTTGTTCGTATTCTCGATATTGTTGTTTTATTAAATCGGCTTACTCGACGATCAATTATTAATTAATAATTCTTTCGGATAATTAAATAAGATAATATTATAATCGGAGAGAAATTCTTTATCATAACTTTACTTGTGATATGTCTTTCGGACCGGGTTTTCCCTATTTGCCGGCGTTTTCAGCTCCTCAGGTAAAAGAAAAAGAGGTTTTTGAAGACTTAGAAAAAAATCGTCGGATAAATGCGTTTTCGAGCACGTTTTCGCGCATGCTAGCGTTTTCCGAGCAAAATCTCGACTTTTACGCGTTTTAGACTCATTTCGGCGCTATCTAAGCGTTTTTCGAGCAAATTCATGCACTTTTCCGTCTTTTCGAGCGCATATGGCGCCAGCTACGACTTTTTTTGCGACCTTACCCACGAATATCCATCTCATTTTCGTCGTCGTCGCGCATGTTCCGACTATATAGTTAACGTTTTGTTTTTTTCTTTCTGATTTATGCAGTTAGTACTGTCAACTTCGTTGGCCAATAAACCGTCCGCATCGACAGACGGCGCTAATCTGAGCAACAACGCCGGTGGTTTATTGAACGGCGGCACGGAAAATATGTCCGCCGAAACGTTACGTTTCTTGGCCGCTAACCATAACTTTCCTCCGCATTTATTGCCCGGGCTAGCGCCGCGAATGGACGGCGTCTCGATGCCGTCGTTGGAACAATTTCGCGGCATGCCCCCGGGCGCTCTGCCGCCGTTGGGCATGTATCCCGGTATCGGCGGTCCCGTAAGTCGTTTTTTTGTTTCGTTAGCTAGTTTTCCGACTACGGTACAAATACGGCTAGCAACTGTAGACGGTGCGTTTATTCGAATTTATAGTTTGTTCCGATCTATCTGCAGGGTGCACCCATGGATCTCAAGGGTGATCCGATGGCGGCGTTGGTCCACGGACAGGGCGCCCTACCGCCTTACTATTACGACGCTTGTTTCGGCGCCGCTTATCCGTACGGAGATCGGTACGTTCGCCGCTCGAAAACGAGCGAGAAGAACAAATTTCGCGCGCTAACCGTCGATGTTTCGAGCTAATTTCTACGTTTCATGCAGATTCGGCAACGCGTTGGACTTGAACGGCGCCCGTCGCAAGAACGCCACGCGGGAAACGACGGCGGCGTTGAAAGCTTGGCTGTACGAACACAGGAAGAATCCCTATCCGACCAAAGGCGAGAAAATAATGTTGGCCATCATAACGAAAATGACATTAACCCAGGTACAGTACCGAACTATAGTCGCCGTACGGTCGTCCAACTATAGTCGCCTTTCATCGGCCAACTATAGTCCCCTTCAGATTTGTCCAACTGTAGTGCGCTACAGTAACTCGAACGCGCACCTTAGCCGCGGGCGTAATTGAGAAAAGTTTTGTTAAACATACAAGTATTGAAAAAAAACAAAAAATCGGTTCTCGGTATATATAAGTTTTGTTTTTTTCTGACACGCCGATAAATTATTATCCCCTGTGCCTCTCTCGCCTGCGCCTACGTACGCAACAAAACGTATTATGTACGATAGCCAGTGATTAAGTGTTAGAATTTTCGAAAGCAAACTGGACTTTTGTTTAACACGTTCGGAAAAAAAACGATCATTACCGCGGGTTTTTATTTACGAGCGTACTGTACGAGTGTGCCCTCAGGTACTTATTAATCGGTGAAATTCATGGACGGAGGATGAGCTAGTGAAGTCATATAGTGAACATAGTCGGTGAACTATAGTTCTCTCGCCATTGAACTATAGACCGCAGCTGGTGAACTATAGAGCACATTCCGGTGGTAATTTATTCGACCCCGATTACTCCAATGGCCAGCCAAGATTTTTTGCTTGTCGCCGATCATTCGTCGCGCTTTATTTAAATCGAATTATAGCTCGTCTTACTGTAACTATAGAGCACGATTTCTGTTAAATTGAAACGAATTTTCAAACCCAATTTTGTTTCGGGCGTGTTTATATCGGGAGATGGCATGCGCCGATGGTTGGTCGGTGGTGCGTAGACATTGCGATGGCGAGGCCGACTCCGACGACGATCCGAGAGATCGAACGATAGTCAGAATCGAAAATGAAGTCGTCATCGTCGTCGGACGACGACGTGTTGCAATAGTGGCATTGTCGGTGCGCATTTTTTGTTTCAACGCGCCACTTAAGGGGCAGTTTCTTAGAAGACCCGAAACAACTATAGTTCCGCGCGTACGAACGCGCCCGTCGTCGATGCGACGACGATGAAACGAAAATTACGACCGAGGCGCGCGGCGTCGGTGATTGAACCGACACCGTCGTCCGATGAATATTTTTATTTTATCTCTTTTGCTGAAAAGCGATTTTTGCCCGATGAAGACATTCGTCGTACGACGACGACAATATTGAAACCGACGACGACGACGACGATCTCGTTCGTCGTCGTCGTCGCCCGTCAACGCGCATACCAAACAAAATTTCATACTCGCCGTACGTCGATTCGAGTCGTTTTTGCGGGCGGGTATACCTTCTTGGTCGGTTTCGGTCCGCCCTGGGGCGTTTTTGCGGCGGAACGAGTATTTCGTCCCGCGTCGACACTAATAGTACAATGATCTGTCTTGTCGGTGCGCGACGATATAACTATTTTTCACGATTGTTTCATCGGCCGAACGATGTCGGAGTCGGATCGGCCTCGATTTGCGCGCTGGCCGTACGCGTTATTAGTTTCTCTCGGTCGCTACGCGGCGCGTCCGACACGACCGATTTCGTTAATAAACTGTCGTACAGTACCTGTACTGTACGGTGCGGTCGTGTACAGTACTTCACCTTGCGTGTCCGCGATTACTGTAACACTCGTCGATCTACTAGACTTTTTTTTTTCGATCGACGACGCCCGAGGCGAAACTGGCCCCATTGTTTTCTAACCGACCGATGCAACTATAGCGGCGGCTATAGCGCAACTCATAGAACAATTTTTACGTATATAATTATAACGAAACGTGATAGTTTTCGTTACGAATCGTCGTACGGTTTTCACGAAACTAGGATTACCGCCCGACGAACATGTACGGCGACGAGAGAACGAGAACGGTCGACCCGCGGGCGCCGTCGTTCAACTACCAGAAACGAAGAATTTTGTTGTTTTACTCGGCGATTAGACAGATCGTACGTGTATCGATATAGAGCGACGACATTTTTATTTAACAATAATAATAATATAAACTTTTGCGCCCTAAACGTCGAATGAAAAACTAAAAAAGTGCGTGAAAGTTTCAATTACGAGCTGATTTCGAGAAAATGCACTTTTCTCGCGCCTACAAAAGCATTTTTCGAGCAATTTTGATAAACTTACTCGTTTTTGAGCCTACGCAAGCATTTTTCTGACCTACGAAATCATTTTTCGAGCATTTTCGACAAACTTATAGAGTTTCGAGAGCCACTTTACGAGGCCTGAAACGTATATCTTTGACGTACTGTAGGTATCGACGTGGTTCGCCAACGCCCGACGGCGATTAAAGAAGGAAAACAAAATGACGTGGTCGCCGCGCAATCGCAGCGGCGAAGACGACGACGACGACCACGCCGACGACCACAATCAAACGGGTGTCGACAGTTCCGAGCGACCGGCCAGCAGTCAAAGTAGCTTGTTGGGCGACGACATCGGGCGATCGGACGACGACGACGACGACGAACCGGCGAAAAGGACACTTAATAGTAAGTTAGAACAGTGATCGTCTTTTGATTTTTTGAGTCAGTTTCTCGTTTTCGCTCGATTCATAGCTAATGAACGCCCTTTCTTGCAGATTCTACCTCCGTCAGTACGAGCGAAACGAACAATAATTGCTCGGATAAAGCGAACCCAGCGCCGACCGTCGATTCGGAAGTCAAATCGTCGGAGAAGCGCGCGTGCGACGGCGAGCCGATGACGCCGACGAAAAAGCCAAAGATATGGTCGATCGCCGACACTGTAAATTCGCCCAGCCCTTCGTCGCTGCAACGACAGCAGCAGCTACAGCAACAGCAACAGTTGCAACACATGGCGGCGGCGGCGCAGCATCAACACCAGCAAAATCGCAACGATATTATGAACGGTTCGTCGTCGTCGTCGGCGGGCAACAACGGCGCAACGACGAGCGGCGTCGGCGTCGCGGCCAGTCAACTAACGGGCAATATCAACTCACCGTACCATTTGACATTTCCTCCGTGGCCGCATCACATGGCGGCCATGTTCCCTCGACCCCCGATGATTCCCATGCCCGGCGGCGGCCAGGGCGGACTGGCGCCGCCGCCCTTCCTCGCCAACCTACCGCAGATGATGATGCCTCGATCGGAGCTACTGTTCAGAACGATGGTGCCGGCGAGTCACGCGGCGGCCATGGCGCCCGGTCTGCTCACGTTTAGTCAGAGCTCGGCGGCGTTGGCCATGAGCAATTTTCTACAGCAGCCTTCAGGTAAATAAACCTAATATACATCAATTAATCGCCCGTTAACGAGCGAGCTATTAAACATTTTTTGTTTGTCGATGCGCGCGCGTCGGGCGACCGTAGATTGATTTTACGTGGCGGGCGGGCTGCTGTTTTTGCTAATTTTCAATTTCGAAACATTCTAAATCTCGGTCGGTGGCGAAACGAAAAACAGCGATCGAAGTCGTCGATGAGTTGCGGATCGCAGTCACTGTTTTTTGCTAACGATTTCGCTGGCTATTTTTTCGAATCGGCTCGATTTTGCTCGTTTCGATGTTCATTTCGCGTCGCCACTCGTCGTCGTCGTCGTCGGCGGCGGCGTTAGTTTACGACGAGCGATAATATTGACCTTTGCTTATATTTAAAGTTTTTGCTCGCTCGCTCGGTTGGGACTAGCCGAAGAAAGCTTTACGTGCCGACTAGCTAGCTAACTAGCTAAATAGCTAGCTAGAGTAGGAACTATAGTACAACTAGCTCGTAAGCTGCTTGTACATAATAAAAACGGGCCGGTCGTCGTTCGTCGCCCGTCTTATCATCGGGCGAACACGCCGTTCGACTAGGGAAAAACAAAAACCGTGTTGTCCGACCGATTGTTACTACAACACGCCTGAAAAGGTGCAAACTATAGTTTTAACAATGTTGCTGCCAGTTGACTGATAACGACTGTAAGACAAGCAATTTACCGACTGACTGACATGTCTAACGGGCGCTGGAGAGTGTTTAGGGGGATTGTTAAATAGAAATTTTATTAGGCTATTTTGCAACCTTTTTTCGATAACAAGGGACGGGCGCTAGCGAGTTTTTGCGTTATGTAAATTTACTAGCGAGCAATATAAAATGATACAGTGATAAAAACTAAATTCGTGCTCGAAACGTCGTTTAACGAGCAAAAATCGCAAATTCGGTGATTGCGGAATGAAACGTTGAGTTTCGAGACGCGTTTCGCGCCTGGAAAGTCGTTTTCCGAGCAACATTAGCGAACTCACGCCTTTGAGCGTGAAATTTGCAGTTTTCCGACGCGAAACAGATGGATTACAGTACGTTTGAGTGACGTTCGGATAAACGAAGTAGCCGGCGCGATGTTTTTGTTTCGGCGAACGCCTCGGGGGTATTCGATGCGACACGTCCGCCGTTTATTGTTGCACGCTCGTATACGGATCCATATTCGCACTTACAGTACACAATAGTTGACCGGCTCGACTGACTGAGCGACTGACTGACTGACTGACTGACTGTATGTAACTATAGTTGATTCGCCCGTCGATTTGATTGATGATAGCCGGCGACGGTGGTACGATGGGTTTCGGTCGCTAGATGCGCGTTGGCTAGCGACGAACGAGGGGACCACCAAGGCGGATAATGGATCAGGGGCGAACGGAGCCATATGGACCGCAGACAGTTCGGCCCTTTCGCCACGTCCGCGTCCGTCGGGGCTCGTCGATCATCAGGTGTCCACGGGGACTGACGGTTAACAAATGGTTCTTTTTTTTGGTCGGCGACCGTAGTCGGGCCCTCTCCCTCGTCCCTCGTTCGGCCGCGGCCAGCGCAAATATTTGCCGCTCGCCGATCGTCGTGATTGATCGGCGCTTTTTAATTATTTCGTCGTCGTCGTCGTTGTTGTTGGACGACGACGACGACGACATCACATTCGAAGAACCAGGTGTCGACGCCCGAAGATAATATTCCTCAATTAATCACCCGACGCATCATAGCTATAGATGACTTTTAGGCCCGAAGGCGAGCTAACGCCGACGCGTTTCGTCGCTAGCTAACGCCGTACGCGTCCACCTAGGGACCGTTTTATGAACGGTTTTCGAAATCGAAATTGGTCGCGGTTCGACGAGTAAAGAAAACAAATTTGGTCGTCGGCGAGTGTGAATCCGAATCTCAATCGAGCCGACGCACCGACCTTGCGTTAGAAAGAATTTTAAACGTGCCCTTCGCCCCCTGGGGGTCGTATACGACGACGACCCGCGAAAAAGTTAAAATTATACGATTCGTGTTCCCGAGAGCCTCCGGGCGATAATTGCGATAACTACGATCCTCCGATGGCTCGACTATAGTTTTTGCTCGTTACGAAACATTTCGCGACACCCCTCTCGCGAAAACGAACTCGACACCGGCGAACAGGAGGCAAGAAAATGTTTCGTGACAAGTTTTTTTTTCCGCTCGAGATCAGTTTCGAAACACGTATTCGCCCGTTTGTGATCGTCGGACGACGTGTGTCGAGCGGAATTCGGCTCGATTCGGGCGCTGATTTAGCAATGATCGTTGTCTGTTTTCATCAGGAACTAAAGTTATCAGATTCAAATAAAACACATTCACATTCGCCGATGATTTACGACGGCCGATTCGATGTTGGCATTCTTGTTTTACGAACGACGGCCGGCCCTGTACGCGTACTTTCGTACTGTAACTATAGCGCGAGAGCGAGCGAGTTAACGAGCAAAAACGAGAGACGAATAGGTTAGAATGTGGTATGTATGTACGTCGCGCGGTCGGGGGGGAGGGGCTCGAATGTTGCCAGATGTAGTTTGTTTACGAGTGAAACGTATTTTTCGCCCGCGAGCGACGTTAACCAGTCGATTTTTTTTGTTTTTGCAGCATCCTCGGTGGCGAATTCCGATACTATTGTTAAATCATCGGCGGCGGCGGCGTCGTCGAATCCGGCGGCCGCCAATTCCGTTTCGCCGATATCGTCGACGAGCAGCGCCGACGCATCTAGTCCTAGGTAAGTCGTCCGAAAAGCAAATTTCGCGTCGCGGCTACTGAACTATCAAGCGCCGAAACTCTTCCACTCGTCAGCCGACCGATCTACAAAAATCATTCTTTTTCTTGCAGGAATGTTACAAAGTCATCGGCGTCTCAAGAAAAGAAGTAGTTTTTCGAAATCGTAATCTCGCGCGGCGAATCCTGGCGAACGAGTGAAATGTTTTATTTTTATCGTCGTCCGCACACACTCATCGGTGCCAAATTTGCATAGGAGGACAATTTTTATTTTTTTCCTCGATTCGTTCGATCAATTACAAATTTTGCAAACTGTCTAGCCGCGTTTCGGGCATTCTAGCGTCACATGTCCTTTTTTTATTATTACTATTCGAAAATCGAATTTTAGTTTCAAAAATCTGCATTTATCGAGCCCCGTCGTCGGTCGTACCGTGCAAAAAAAGTTTCTATTATTGTACTACGTGTATTTTGTTTTTTTGTTTTATGTTTTTAATTACGTCGTCGTTCGTCGAAGGTTGATTAGGCATTTCGGTATTACAGTATAATTATTTTTGTAACTATAGTTGACTGTTTTTCTTGTTTGTTTCGAATTGAGGTCGCGACTGTAGGTCGCCCGTACAGATTTTTATACCGAATTTTTAATGTTTCAATCATTTTTTTTATTATTTCTTCGTGGCTGCTGCTGCTCGGTCGGACTGCGTGCATGTGTCGCGTGTGTATTGTTTTTTTTTCTCGTTTTCTCTCGACTTGTTCATAGAATTTTACGGAAAATAATCAAATTCAGCGGTTTTTTTTGTTACAAAAAATTTTTACGATTGTGCAGCAATTTTTATTACTGTTTTTTTTTGTTTCTTCGTTCTTTCGATTCTTTTCTTATTGTATGAATTTTTTTTGATCGTCTCGTTCGTTTTACTAAAAATGTCATCAGCGGCTAGCGTAGCTGAATAAATAACGAATTCTCAAAACGAAAATCGTGTTGTAGCTAGTCGACTATAGGGTTAAAGCTCGTCGACAATAGGGCGAAAGCTAGTCGACAATCGGGCTACGGCTAACGACTATAGAGGCTGCGGCTAGCGTGTTAGCTAGCGACTACAGTTACCGCAGCATTGTACTGTACGGTCTGCTCAGCTCAGTTACCAAGATGGGGGTCTCGTCAAACAGAACACTCCCGCCGAGGTGCGTTCGACATTCGGTGAAGTGGCTCGAAATCCGACGTTGAAAACTAAAAAAGAGCCACGAACCTGTCCCTACCGAACGCTGGCGGTGTCCCTTTGTGTCGCTTTCGAGCGCCCGCTATTAACCGGCTTAAGTTGTTGAAACGAAGTCGTATGTTGTGTTCACAAGTTTCGAACACGATCATTTGAGACCGGCTCTAGGAGGGGAGGGGGGCTTAGGATCGGATCATCGGGCAAACATGTTCGATCATACTTCCTGTCGGTCGATTTTGTGGATCGGCACTGTTTGCTCGTCTATAGAGCCGCTCGACTCGAGTTCGTGCGCTTTTGTCTACAAGCTGTTCACAAGACGAGCCGCCGCGTAGGATTTACTAGGATCGGTCGGTCGAGGACCGAAATATTAACCAGGGTTTAAGCCGAGGATCGTCGTAGCAAATAAATGAAATGTATATCCCTCAACCACTGGCGGAGTAGCGAGCGCGCCGACGCGGCGTTCGAGTGCTACGTCGTACGTAAAACCCGAACCCGGTCGCCCACTTAAAGATTCCAGTCGTTCGCAAAAACGTTCGAAATCTGGTCCGAAGAGCGGCGAAAAGCGAGCGAGTAGAATTCAAACGTTTGGCGCTTCGAAGCAACGTGCAACAAGCTTACTAAAAAGCCTCGGCGTTAAAAAAACCGACCATTCGTCAAACATACAGTACGTCGCTAGCGAAGCCTTACTGTAAAGGGGCTTACTGTAAGCGACACTTAAGAGCGAGTATACTGTACTACTATTACTACTATCGTGTCCTTGTTGTAAATTTTAATGCGACTATAGATACGTAGTTGGATCACGCATCGTCGCCGTTTGCGTGCGTAATACGCGTACCGAATTGTATTCATGAACAATTTTCGAATGTTGGGCATCGATGTTCTAATTTTGTTTGGAAACCCAGTTTTCGTACGCAATGTTTGCGCTTATTTATCCGTTTCGCTAAGTGGTCGCATTATCGTGTTCGCTCGCTCTCTGTTCGCATTGAGTCGAGGTGATCGATAAACGTCGACCGAATAAAGTCGAATCGACGGGGGCGCCCAATTCCGAGAAATCAGCGAAAGCGTCCGTCGCACGCTCATTCCCCGGCTACCGAGACTACAGTACCGGGGCGGTATACGGATGTCCAATCCGGTCGGTTCACAATGAGCTTTTCGTGTCGAACGTATGTCCGAACAGCTACTTACTTTGGAACTGGCGAATGTTCCATTATCGTGTTTCAGCGCGTAGTCGATAAAAGAAGTGGCCGCCGCCGCTGTCGGTGATCGTTGTTCGAGCATACATTGATTGCGCGCGCCGCCGAGCTAATGGAACAACTAAAGCGGATATGAAAGATTTCGGAACCGCCAACTAAGCCGACTCAATTCTAACGAACGACGGCGTTCGAACGACGAGGGTAGATTTCATTAGCTAAAAGTGGCGAAGCAAGCCGTGTACTCGAAATGAAAAACGCCGATACGAATAATACAATACACTTAAACATTTCTATATACGACATTAATATAGTCTACCGTAGTTGGCGAACATCGTTAAATTTAATCGCCGAATACATAGGTTTTTAGCTATACGGTACGATGCGCGAGAGCGCTTAAATTTCGCTAGCCGATCGCTAGAGACTACTGTAGCAATTAAATCTGTCCGCGGTACATTTAATAATAATATATGTAATACTGATATTCGCAAGATATATTACAACAATATAATTCTTGATGCACTTAACATTACATTTTCGTTCGCGCATGCGCGCCGCAAATTGATTTCGCTCGTATTTTTCTTCGAAGGCGCAACCGTTAGTAAATGGTAGTAAGTATCGATAGACAATTGCATATAAATATGGTACATTTGAAAAAGCTGTTTTCGCTCAATCCGCTTATTTATGCTCGTTTTGGATGAGAGGCGAGCGGAGATACGTGTTTTGTCTCGCTCTGTTAGCTATAGCGCCGCTCGAGACGGATATAAAGCGGTACCACTCGTTCGTTCGTATATACCATCTAATGATAGTCGCCTTAGATTAATTCTTCGAACGCGACTCGTATCGATCGTTGCTCGTATTACAGAAACCGATCGGCGATATAAAAGAAAGAAGCCGGTCGACGACGTTTCACCGAAAGCGGCGAGCGTTGGAAATGGACGATCGACGATTACTGCGCTTGTCCGCCGGACAATTTCCTTTTACAAAGATTGAAAACCGCTGCGATAATGCGCGGCAAATAATAATTTGCGAAACGCCGAGTGTCGACGAGATTTATTCCCGACAGGCTAATAATTACACGCTCGCACTGATTTCTTCTTCGACTCTTTCCTTTTTTCTCTCCCCCTGTTTAACAGTCGCCGGCGCACCGCCAGATTTCCCGGTTTCGGCTGTTTCCGGCCAAATACATCACTATCATCCGTACGATGTTATTTAAAAAGGATCGCCGACGCTAGAATCGAATAACCTCGTCTCATGTATTATTTAGTCGGTACATTTCGATTTAGAAATTGATCGTTAAATGTTTTGCAGCTAGCCGACCGACCGTCGCACGCGCTCGCATTACGTAGCATGCGCCGCCGCGACCGAGATAATAATATAAGCACTTTTTTTTAACTTTGCATTTCCTCTTTCGTCGGCCGACCGAATGAGAGATAATAAGAGGAGAGCGCGCCAGCAGCCCTCGGCGATAAGATAATTTGCTCGGAAAGGGGGAAAGACCTGATACGCCGATATCAAAGCCCGAAAATGTTAAACCGGCGTAAAGCTCTAAAGTAACAGCGTAGCGGAACTACGAGATAAATCAACATTTCAGATCCGGATAATTGCGTCGGAGACGTTGGACATTCTCTACACGGTCCCGAGCGGCCCACGCGACCGTTACGTACGTTCGCCGTTTGTTTTTCCATTTTGCTCATTCGCTACCGTGTCGAGCGTCTTCCTGTATTATTTTTTTTCGCGCTTTTCGTTTATTTTTTTCCGCTCGCTCGCTCGCTCGACGTCCGCGTCCAATATCGTCTCCGTCAAATGTTTTACCGACCGCGACGTAATTCGCCGGCGGCGCAGGCGGCGCGCATAATTGGCTGTTTAATTTGTTGACTTAAAATGAGCGTTCGCGGTTCGAACAACGTACGAAAACCGAAACCGTCGCTGGTCATCGGGGAACGATGAAAAATAAATGGAAACAGATGATGAGCGTGGATGCCATCAGCGCCTCCGATATTTATCCGTCCCCTATTCCCGAAGACGGCGTTTTGATATCGAGACACCGCAACGCAATTTGACACGCCGAAAACGGAGGCGCTCTCGCGAACCGTGGTTCTAGAGGAGAGACGAACCGAGCGCCGGGTTAACTACTAGCCGAGGCTCCGCTGGTTGAACCGCATGACTGTCGAACGATAGCGAGCAACTTCTTCTTCGACGAATCGATATCGACGGCTTATTGCTTTTTTACACGAGTATCCGTTGCATTTTTACACGGCTAATAAATCGCGCGAAACAATGTTAATGCCGAGTCATTATCGACGGCCGAGCTACCGCGCAATTTCCAAACGGCTAATGGACTCGGATTCGAGAGATAAAAGACCCCGTACGAGAAAAGACCTCTTCGGCCGAAGCTAACTGCCCTTATTACGAGCGAACCGAGATTGTCGATGTTCGCTCTTTCGAAAACGCAATTCCTTTCGAAACTATACACTTGTTATAGAGTACTGTAGAAAGTTTTTTGTCTTCTCTCGTAACACGTTATATAACTAATGAGCGAAACGGCGTAACGAATTGTTTTCGTAAAGTTTTTGCAACAACTTCGTTCTCAGTACTTATTTTTCTTCCCTCGGAAACAAGCGCACACGTTTTCTTCCACTTATTCAACGCGCGCGTGTAATCATTCATACGTTTCAAAACAAAAAATCGGTCTCGAAACAACAGTAGCTCACGCAGTTTGCGTGTCTAGTCGAGATCGCTTACTCGAACTATTAATTAACGTTATCAATCAACTGTAATGTAAATCAATTACGGTCAATTATGTTTATTGGTTCGCGTTTAATGATTTGTAATATTGTTCCGTATGAATGCAATTTTTAGATCTATATATGATAAAATTTATTTAACAGCTCGTTACAGTATACTTACTCGAGTACAGTAGGAGTATAACTAAATGTACCTGTGTGTCTGATTAATGGATATAAGGTATTTCAAACGGATTAAATAAACACATTTTCGAATTCGATGTTATATCGGCTTGT
>JAQGBA010000866.1:0-22374 GCA_034698125.1 Prionchulus punctatus
TATTTTTTGTGCTCGCAAATCTTATTTTTAGGGTCAATTAGGTTATCAGCTACAAAATATAAAAAGGGATCAGCAGCGTTCCAGCCATGCATAACGCTTAAATTATATTTGAAAGTAGAAAATTGTGGTAGTGACGAAATAACCCCGGATGATGGTATTGACAAAGAAGAATAACAATGACTGGAAATGTTTAATAAAATAATTCTGGAGGAATTAATATGCCGTACTTCCTCGATAACAAGCTGGTAGAAAGTTGAATTTTATTGACATGGAAGATCAACTGAACAAAGAAATTTTAGAACGTCGTCACTTAAATTTACCCATTACCTATAAATGGATTCAATTGAAAGCAAAACAAAAGTAAAGACTCATCGACTGACTTCCAAGCAAGTTGAGGTTGGTTCGAAAAGTTTTTGAAATGGTTTAATTTTACGTTGGGCAGGAAATTATTATTCATAATTTCCAATGCATTGAAACAAAACAAACTGCCCTCGAATATGGAATTTTTTATTTGCAACATTTCCTGCTTTTGATGTTATTATTGGCCACATTAAAAATCAAGATCCTTCATGTGCATACTTCAAGGCATACAGTATCGAGCATTCTCTTATCATTACGATTCTTCACTAAAAACGACCAAAATTGTTGTCCAGGTGGTGTTGCAAAAATGTGACCCAAGGAATTAGATTAGACTAGATTTATTATGTATAAAATTCGGTGGAGAATGTAATGAAGAAAGAACAAATAAAAACAACAAAAATTATCAAACACAGCTTACCATTCTTCTTTCTTCTTCTCGAAACGATCAAACATGAAGAACGAAATCGGAAAACAACTATGTAAGACGATACCTCGTAAAAAGTCCACTTTACCAAATTTACCAGTGGTGCCAGGTCCAAAAAGCCAAAATTCCCTAGATCCAAAAAATTTTATGAAAAAATTTTTTTACTGTAAAATCAATTTGTTTCGAGCGTGCAGCGCTCGTGGAGGCGTGTAACGCCGAGGGGGAGGGGGATGTGCCCCCTTCCTGCCGGAGGCAAATTTTTTTAAAATTAGAAGTTGAAAATTCCCATATTATTTTAATCTTTAACCAAAATTTTGTACAGATCACAAAAATTACTTTGAGTTCTAAAAATTAAAAATAATAAGATATTGCGTTAGAAAAACACATAAATGACTAATCACAATTGTGAAATTGATCAAAGCAACATGTGTTTACTGATAAACATTTGAAGACATTTATATATGACTTCCACTGATTACATCTAAGGCATCGGCGATATCTCCATTTATCGTTTCATTAATACTGTTGTCACTATACATTTTATCAGAAAATCGAATCATCATTGAATCTGTTGGCTTGAATGTTTCCAGTGAAATTTTCATAAACTTTACACCATATTGTACCATCAAAACTAAATCCATGCTTTCGACTAGCAATCGATTCTGCAGTTTTGTTTTAACAGTGCTCATAACTGAGAAAACGCGCTCGGCTGCCTCGTTTGAAAATGGCATCGTAAATAATCCCAAAGCAAGATTTGTAATATTTTCAAACCTGCTGTAGCCAGCAGCATCCTTCTGTGCTTTTACCAACAGCCAAAATTACATTACATAAAACAAATAATAATAAATCAATTCTTCTCCAGTACAGTTATTCCTTTCTTTTTCTATAAATCAGTACTGCACTGCTGCTACAAATGGCAGTAAGCCACAGGTCATGGTAAGATGGTCTATTGCAATGAAAATCTCTGGTACCAACCGCCTGCAGATCAGTTTGAATCTAATACAGTGCTGCACTGCTAATCTAATGAGAATTATTTTGCACGAATACAATTAGGTACTAATTTTCTGAAAAACACCAGAAATTTCCCTAAAAAGGCTCTGTCCCTAGATTTTTCCTAAAAATTTCAAAAATCCCTAGATCTAGGGAAAATTCCATGGACCTGGCACCACTGAGTGGTGCGTTTTGATTTCCATAGCGTGCATCAACATGAAAAATAATAATACGCATTTCAAGAGTTTCATGTCTGTGACTGGGAACAGCAACGTTGCAAGTTCTTTATTCCAGCTAAAGAACCGCATCAATCGTAATGTCATTTGAGTGCTGTGGTATCGATATTTAGTCAACATTTGACAACATTTTTCATGCAATCTTGATTTGCCTGCAAAGGTTTTTCCGCAAATTTCTTGATTACCAACATCATCGATATGTGTTACGTAAACTGACATTTTTAAAACCATGACATAATATAGTTATTTGATGCATTCATGAAGCATGAAAGAGATTTTAGTTACGGCGGAAAAAATGCATTGTGTCACAAAATGACACCGACAATGAACGTGCTTTTATCTTGCAAGAAAAACTGCTTCAATTTGCCAAAAAATGACGCACGTTTCTTGAACGTAAACCATGACATTATCGCTCATAAACATTATGTAATGGATTTCTAAAAGAATTTATTCACCCACTGAAGACGTATATAAAATACGATCGACAAAATTTTTTACTCGCTTTTTTGCTATATCCCTTAACACTTATTAGTGCGACTGATAAAAGATAATATTAAATGGATCAAAGAATAGTACCTTTGTTTTACGACGTACCGTTAACTGATAACGAACCATCAATCATTTCCCCGCCCCCCTATTCGGCAAATTTGCGCATATTGTTATATTTGAAACTTAAACGAGTGAATAAAATAGTGCGAAAAGTTTTTTGGAACCTAAAATCCGTGGAATATTCGACGTGGGAAGTATTTCTGTCCGTCTTTTTGAATTTTCTTATTATCATCGCTTCAATTACCGTTTTGATTTCACCAGTAACTGAAACGGATTTTTGTTTAACATCCTTCAATTATTCATTGCAAACACTTTGTGCTCCGATTTGGAAACACTCAGAGGAACATGTGATAAAAGAGCATGTACAAAGAGACAGTAACAGAGTGCACCAATTAGGAGTTACGAGTGTGTTGTACGTTTTTGCCAATGTTCCGGGAATTTGCCTTCTAATGGTTAGAAACAAATCCAAATGGATAAAATTAATAGCTCATTCATTACCAGCAGTTGAATTGGCGTTTGCTGCAACTGTTTACGTTTTTAGTTTTATCACCATTTATCATTTATATGATTACATCAAAGTCGACCAACAACACTTGTATTTTAACCGCGAAAAAAATGTTACTGTTGTTGTTGCAACAATTTCTTCGCTCTTTTTAAGCGCATTCCATGGAGTTATTATTATCGCCAGAATTTTTGTAAAAGCATGCATTCGACGACCTGGAACAGTATGTTTAACATATTTGACTCTAATCAGCATTAATTGTGTTTCAATAAGTCACTATTTCAGTTTTTTTGTCAACCGTCAAATCAAATGCAAAGCGCGCCTCCGCGCTTTTCGCAAATCAGCTTCGATTCAACAGCAACCAGTGAAAATTCAATTGGTCCACCGCCACCTTACAGTTCTATTAACGAATCGCAAATATTTATTGTTTCTGGAACTGGAAACCGAACTCGAAGGGTACCGTAATAGGTGAAAAGGAAAGCATACCATAACTTTCTTCCTGTATATTTTGTATTTTTCATTCGGTAAAGAAACACGTTACCTTTAAATTGTTTTTCTTTTCAAGTAAACTTTTTCACTTTGTAATCAAAATTTAACATTTTGCGCAAGGGAAATCATTTATATTCGTCTATTTTGCTTGCGAAACCCGTTTCTTGGCAGTATTATAAATTACAAAAAGGCTACTTTGAAAATTTAACAATGCCCACCATTTTAAAACCAGTCATTGAAAGCTGCCAAAAAATTTTTTACGACTACACCGGAGTCGTAATTGTTCATAATAAACCAAAACTCCTTTCACAAAAATTTTACCAAAAAAAGCAAGGGTGTGCCTTGCTTGCGGTTAGGAAACAAACCGTACATACAGCAATCAAGTCAAGCAATGAACCGTCGGACCAGGTGATTTTAACAAAGCTTTCCATTACCGTAAAAGCGGATATTTCGTTGTTTTTGGAGAGGGAATAGGTTAGGATGCGAAAGTGAACGTCCGATTTCAAAAGAAACATCTTATTACGAATTCTTTTTCGTGAATTTGTTTACCTTTCTTTGGATATTTATTATCCCGTCAACACCCATCCCATGTTTGACTTTATTCTCGATCGTTGTCGTAATGTTTATTTGATGATCACTCGAACGAGAAAGTAAACCTTTTTGATTGTTCAGCCATCTCGTTACACTTACTTTCGAGCCCGTTTTTCGCCGATATTCGTTTCGTATTATCTTTTGTATTACGTGTGAAAAAGTTCCTCATTATTCAACTGGCTTTACAATCCCATTGTTTTTTAATTTGAGAGAAGATTTATGTACCGTAAACGTCGCGTTTGCTGGTGGTCAATTAATAAAGTAATACAATCAACTATATTCCAAATTTGGTTAAATTTGTCTGCGGTAATATGAAACAAAATTCATGTTAAAAATCCGACAAGGTATAATCTAAATTTCAGAAATCTCATTACATGTTTTTTTATTTGATTGGTTTCAATCAAACCTGTTGCTTGCTTTTTCTCGACAAGAAGCTGAAATAACCGTTTTGTGTTGGGTATGCTACTATTTCGTGTATCATTTTCACGCAAAAGCGGCTCGAAAGCGAAACGTACCGATATCCAAAAACCATGCGAAGGTTTCGCTGAAGGTTTTTCTGTGGGTGATTTTTTTTCTCTACCTTTTCGTTTTTGCGAACCGAAATTGCGTTTCTGAAACGCTTACCCCGACCAATGTAGCATGATTTTAAATCGGTTCGCTTGTTTTTCTCTCGGAAATTTTCGACATGTGTTGTTTCAAAAACATATCGCCGACAAAACTGAGATCATGATATCGTTATACAAAAATCGGTTTGACGATTCGAGAAAACAAATTTTTGACACCGTGTCAAGGTTTTCGTCAGCGGTACATACTTTTCAATGGCCTTGATGCCGTAGATTTACTCGAAAACATTGTCCAAGCGCATACCGAAACATGTTCTGCTAGAACGTGGATTCCATTTACCGTAGAAAACCATTTTGAATGTTGTATTGAGACGATTTGAGTAAAGAAGGAAATTACAGTGCATCGAATTTGTCTGGGGCGGGCGGAACTACGTTCCATTTTTGGATAATTAAATATGATGGAAATTCTGTCATTTTAAAATCATTATCAACATTCATTCCATTCGAATCAACCAATTCTACCATGCTAATAACCTGAAATTTTTGGAAATAATGTCATTAGTTTCCCGATATGTCGAGCAAGTATTATTTTGAAGTAATTTTTTTACCTTACCCGTTCGTAAAGGGAAAACGTTTGCGTAAAGGAATAACCGTGTAGTTTATGAGTTCGTTTATGAAAGCACTCGGTAAAAATCTCATTCCCAGATCATAAATTACTATGCGACGAAAATTCTATTAGCTAAATGTCAAATAAAAATACTCAACTCGCCTTTATTCGAAATAAATTAATCGCTTTTATATTTATCATTTTTACAATTATTAGTTTTCTCTTTGCATGTTTTCATTGTCACACGTTTCTTGAAATTTTGGTCAAGAAATCTATCAGTTAACAGTTAAGTCGAAATTTAAAGAATTCTCGAAATTTGTCGATAAAGCACAAAATCTTACGTGAAATTAAGCTTGCTTGCTGAGAACGAAATGAGTATCAACGCGAAATATAGATAAAAGATAATAGAGAGAGAAGAATAATAGAAGAATAGATAATAAACATAACCCTCAAATGTTTCCGATGAGAACTCTAACTACTAATCTTAGACCATAATTGTTCTTTAGCTCACAAAAACGAAGATAAGCCTGAATTTGCTACGTATTAGAACTCCGAATTCTTAGAATGGAACAATGTGGATACAAATAACCGACCTGCTTATTTTAGTTTTTTTAGTTTACCTTTTCCGTCGACAAAAAACTTTATTTGAGCCTAGCTTGTCAGTTTATCGACGAAATTTATCGTTCACCATGGCAACTTTTGTCAAGAATTAATTTAAAATTCAAAAAATGGCTGATAATTATCACCGCTATTGCGTTCTTTCAGTACCGACAGGAAAATCGGATAATCTTTAAGTTATCTCTTCCCGTAGTTATTATTCTTTGTCCGATGTTGAAACATGCTCATTGTTTGCAATTGTCGTTGCATCGCTGCCTTGTCATTAGTCGGTTCGAACACTTGTAGAATCGATGGTAAATGTACCATAATGTTATTAATAGATGTTGTCGTACGGGTAGTACGCCGTAAGTTTTCTAACCGTGACGGCCGTTTATTCTGGATTAAATTCGTTGGTGTTTGGTAAGCTCAGTCGCGTTTTAACCGACGACCCTGAGAACATCGGAGCAGGCACTGTTTTTGTATGTGAAACTAGCTGTAAATAGACTACCTAAAGAGAGAAAAGCGGTTTTTCATGAAACTCTCTCGCAAGCGACGATCGGCTGGTTTGTCGACTGCAAACAAAAACAGCGTTAAAAGGATTTTTTTACAAACATTTTAGGAGCGCTAGACGGTTGGAGACCCGGCGTTTTGTATTTGCCGTGCGACCCGGACAATGTAATATTAGCCCAGACCCTGAAGGTTGATCAAATATAAAATATACTAGCCGCAAAAACAAAATTTCAATGCCATTCCGAGTCAATACGATCCAACGTACGAATGACGACGAGTCGCGACAGTCGTATGGAAATTCACCGTTCGAAAGCTTTCTAACCGCCGCGTTTGGCACCTTTCTGGCGGTTCTGTTGGCATGGCGATTTTTATTGTCCTCCAACGATTCATCTCCTCGTTCGTCGTCGTCGTCGGCGGACGACGAGCAACAACGGTCGATTACGATCGTCGCCGAAAATAAACATAATACGAGAGGAACCACCGACGATTCTTTTACGAATTCGTCGACAAAACAAACCTCGCCGAGGACGACGATAACTTCTACAGGCGATCAACCTTGTCGCCGTCTCAGTTTGGACGGTATTAAAAACGAGTTCGATAATAGACACGCATCGACCAATATAACTACATCGACGACGAGTAATAAGTCATCGCCAACGTCATCGCCGTCTTCGTCCTCAAATTTAAACAAGGGCGGTGAGAATTCGAGTTCTCAAAGACCTCTATCCGTGCAACGTTTAAATTCGACGAAATTATCGTCGTCGGCGGTCGCCTTTACGGCCGATATGGATATCGTCGACTCAAATACTCCATATGCTAAATCGTCGGACGATTCGGGCACCGAAACGGATTTCGTCGATCTTTCGTCGGCGGCGGTCGTGCCGCCGTGTTTACATCAGTTCACCATGTTCAAAAATATGAACGATCATAACGACGAGGTACTCGTTGTCACGGGCGACGACGACGTTAAATCCGACTCTTCGTCCGAACGTTGCGAGCTCGGTGTTTTACCAGCTTATTTGGACACGATCACCGAGGAGGATACAGACGATTTGAATACAAACAGCAGTGGCCGATCGTCGCCCAAAAGAATAAATCGTATTTCGCTAAATATTCGCGATCTTCGGTAAGCAGTTTTCTAATTCGAGGTGATTTATAGAAACTAATATCCAAAAATGATAATCCATTTGCAAAGTGTCCCAATAAACTTTGAACATTATTTAGGTTGAAAAAGAAGGTTCTATTTTTATCTTCCTTGTTCTAAATAGCACTGTATCTTCCTTTTTCATTACCTTCCACGTGCTATAGCCAAATGATTAATGAAGTTGAATGTTTAACCAGTGTGGATTGATTATCTTCCGTAATATAATGTGATTCATAGAAATTTCTTCAAAATTGAGTGAATGCTATTTTACTCACTTATTCAATCTTGTCTGATCAATATGGGGAAGAGAACTGAAACAGGAATTTGTAGTTACTCATTTAATTTATATTCTGAAAGAACAGTTTGATGTTCAAACATGGTAGTTTACAATTGCGAAACCTAATCTGTTCATGAAATAATTTTATGTCCTAGAAACACCACTCGGCGTACGACGTATCTTTTAACTTCTTTACTTAGCGCATGGTAAACTTGTTCCGTAAGGTACTGTTATTAATTTCTCTTTCAATCCGGCTTACGTTGTCAAATTATAGTAAGATACGCAGATAATTCTAATACTTTTTACTCATTTCTCGAAGTGTCAATCGACAAAAAAGTGTCCATGTTTTTTCACAACCTTGACTTTTTACAATACGCCAATGAAGGCGCCCATTGGCGCGAATATGTGCCCATTTCTGAAAGTCAATTTTTGTTCCCTAATGATAAAAAATGCGCGACATAATAAACGTCGTAAGAGTCGTTTTACGAGTTTTTATGGTTTCACGGCGGGTTCCATTGTACTCATTTCCTTCGATCATGATATTCATCATATTTTTCTAGGCACGCCCGAGATTTTTTAACGTTAGAAACAAAACAAGATGACGATCGTTTGTCGATATCTTCTACATCGCCGTCGTCGGGCGACATTACAACGCCTAGCACGCCACGCAATAATTCGAATTTGAATTTGAACTATTTAAATCCAAATAATAGTAGTTTGACCAATCAGGAACACAATCAAGTACAACAAATCTGGCAACAAAACTCGCCGAAAACACTTTCAACTTGCGAAACTAGTTCGATTTCGCCTTCGTCGACGACGATTAACCATAACCATCATCGTGGCTTGCAAAATCACGAGAAAGAGAAACATGGCCCATGCGACAGCGATGGGGACGACGACGACATCGCGTCGTTCATAAAATCGACCGACGGCGACGACGACGACACCAAGTACCACAATACTTTAGCCGCCAACCAATCCGGTTTATCCTTCGGTACTGAAATTTTAAAGAAGAACGGCGAGGACCACAGTTGCATCGTTGGTTCAGGTGGTTCGTCGAACGTCGATGAAACGAAAAACGAAAAGCTTCTCATCGAGCGCCAACAGCTCGTAGACTCCTCATCGCGCGATTTAAGTCGGCGTCTTTTTGAGAATCGGTCATTACATTTGAACTATTCCATCGTCGAATCTCTTTCGTCCCTACTACAAGAACGTTACGGTGTAGCGACAGTTAGTAATTCGACTAAAAATTACCGCCAAAGTTCTTCGTCGGTATCGCCGACAATATCAACGACGTCAATGGAATATGATTTGCGAAAAGCTTCCAGTCGCTTCGAACGGTACGGTCACATTTATAAGGATGCCATGAAATCGGGAATGGAGGAATTCGATCCAAAATCGAACGCAATTAGGAACAATTCATCGTCGGCGTCTTTAAACACGTCGACCAACGACGATGTGGTTCGAATTGAAAATTCAACTAGAACTCGCACCGTTTCAGGTACGTAAGGGTGTAACTATTGTACGCGTTCGCGTGGATTGTAAGTGTTTTTCAATAGGTAATTTAAAACGTGAAGGTTAAAATCCGATGCCTTTCTTTCTCTTCAGATGGCAATAATAACAAAAATGACACAGATGTCGTTGTCGAAAAGGGAAAAATGTCGACAATGCAGATGGCCTCGGAAAATTTAAATTCAAACGGCCACCACGGAAATGCCTCTGTCACTTCGACGAGTTTCAATGAAAAAGGTAACGTGAAATATTTATTTCGCACCTTTTTTTGTTCCCTTTAACAATTAATTTTTCATTCACTGTTATCCTCATTCAAATTTTCGTTTTTTGTTTTGAAACCAGCTGTCGATCATCAGTAACCTAGAATTGCGTTATTTTTTGACGTTAAATTGTTTTCATCAGGGCTCTTTGAGAATTATTCGCAAGATTTACTGTATTTCAGAATTATTCCTGAATACATAAAAGTAAATTTTCAATTTATTTTCCAATATAAATTGCGTATTTGTTTAAATTTGAATATTTTCTTTCAAAATCACGTTTTATAAAATTCTCTCTCATCTCACGCCAGTTGCGCAAGCAAACATTTTCGAATATTGGATGGCGTCCTTAGAATGCGAGCTTTCTTTTTTGACGAAAAACCGGTCAGAAGGTGACACCCTAAATATTTCATTTGTAACGTTAAAGCGTCCAGGGGGTGGAGCAAGTGTCTTAAAACTTTTTACTTTAGATAGTTTCTCGCCAGTTTTTATAAAAGGTAACAGCGGGATGTCAGGATTTTAAAATCTGACTTGAAATGTGGGATATTTTGTCGCCTGGATTTGTTAGAACTTTATAAGATTCGTAACCACTGTTCTGAGGAAGGCGTTTTCTCAATATATTTCAAGGAAAATGAAGGTTTTTTGCTTTTCGTCATTTGTTACTGCATAAATTTTGAAAATACTTTCGTTTTATGAGATTACAAAATTGTGAAAGTTTTTCCTGCGACAAATGTTTTCCGAATGTGAAGTATTATTTTTAAGCAAACTTTCATTTCGTGTTTGTTTCTTATTTGTACCCTGAAAAAATGCCAGCGAGTGTCCTCTTACCTTCGTTTTACGGATCGGATCACTTTCCATCCTTTTCTTGATCAAGTTGTTTCTTTAAAGTGCTGCTTAGTGAGAGGTAGAAAGAACATTTGCTAAAGTTTTAAAACTTTTGTTTTTTGCTCAATTGCCACTCCCTGTTGTTAAAAAAAACCATCTCTACAAACACTTTTTTCATCTTTAATGATTCAGAAGAAATCTTTTCAAACCTTAATGACTTTCATGCTGACGCCAAAATTTGTCGAAAATATAAAAATTTTCTCAAAAGATATTGTAACTTTGTAATTAGAAATTTCTGAAGGTCAAACAAGGCCGACATTCTAAAATAGGTACATGTTTTTTGTGTAATTTTTCCTTTGACAAAATTTTTTTTGTATCCATTTGACGAAATTTGGCACGCAAAAACTGGTACACTCGCAATCTCATATTTTGCACCGGTTCAACTTTTGATTGCAATTGCGCAGTCAGTGGCGTCATTTTACGTTTACGAATCGTTGAAATCCGCGTAATAGTGATTATTCGTATCCCCAAATTTTTAAAAATAAAGTTCTAGAGCAGAACACTGGGACGTTTTAAAATTGATCCCCTGTTTGTTACCTGTTGGTTTTGTTGTGTGTACCGCTATAATGTTCCAACGTTGTCGTTTGGCTCGCGTTTGACGTCGATTTTGAATGTTCAGAAACCGGTCGAGCAGCCTCCAGTCAAAGTGTCCCGACGTTCCAACAGCGTCCAAAAACTGCGACGACGACGACGACGACAACTGAAACGAAGTCGACGACGACTCATTCGACCTCGTTATTGTCACCAAAGTGCGGCGTATGTGGAGCTAAGGTTTACCATTCGTCGGGTTTTAAATGTCGTCAGTGCGCAAAGAAAGTTGAAAACAACGTTGAAAATTCCTCTTCGTCGGTGAAAAATCAAATCTATTCCAGTAACATAGTTATTTCGCCGAGTAACTGCGCTACGACGAATACGAAATTTACCGCCGCTCAACTGGACGATTTTAATTCTAATTGGAGTTTCAGCGACGACGACGAAATGTCGTCGACGAGCACCAACGGCGGTCATCGCGGATTAGTCATAGCTACGGCTACATCCAAGGCTATCATCAATGATCCGGCGGGTCAAAAACGTACGAGTTTAATCGCGTCGGCGAGCTCGAACGCCGTTTCGAAAAACCCTTACGTGGCGCTGGCCAGGGCCACAGCGAGCGCGGCGTCTAAAGTCAGCGAAGTGGTTCAACACGCCGTCGATCCGGATCAAAGGAGTAAAGTATCTTTAGTCGTGTCGTCCACTGTTTGCGCCACTGGACGCGAACTGAAACGTGCAAGTAGAGAAAACATGATGTTCGAGGATGACCTATCTTCTTCTGAACCCACGCCGGAAGTAGTAAAGAAACATCCTCGTTATCATCACAGCGGCGCCGATGTTAATTCCTCGCCGGTTCATTGGGGAAAAGTGTCGACGAGAATTATCTCCCCGGAAAGAAGTCCCGAGCCTAAACCGTCAGCCACTGTTTATCAAACAGCGAACAAATCAAGTTCATCGATAAGCCCTTCCTACTTTCGTCGAGAGGAAGTGAAAATGGCCTACGAGCCGCAGCCCGAACGTATTTACCCACCGACAACATTGCGCGAAGTGGAGCCGGAACGTAAACTTATCGCCGCTCAACATGTCAGCACTGACCGTTTGCAAAAGCTAATTGAAGAGCCATATTTTACGAAAGGTGCGCAAGTCGAGGACGCGTTGAGATTTTCAATGCAATAATTTATGGCATTTTTTCTTTTCAGCCAAATCAAAAGAAGCGCTAGCCGAAAAATCTAAATCCAAACTTCCGACTCAAGCTACAGTGCCTTTAAGCGAACGAAATGTCAATCTTTGGTCCACTTTGCCGGAAAATTCTAAAAACAATACTCAGAATTTAATGCGTTGGAGAAATTCAATGAATTTAGCCGAAAACGAAGAATTGAGGTGATATGAAAAAAATGCATTTGAATAAATTATCAATGAACTTTT
The DNA here is from genome assembly GCA_034698125.1 of Prionchulus punctatus. Classification (NCBI taxonomy): domain Eukaryota; kingdom Metazoa; phylum Nematoda; class Enoplea; order Mononchida; family Mononchidae; genus Prionchulus; species Prionchulus punctatus. The sequence goes on from JAQGBA010000866.1 coordinate 12,453, forward strand.
TAGATTTCATTAATCGAAGTCTTTTAAAAATGTATCGAGTTTAAAGAATGTGTTAAAATTGGGACACTAATCATGAAATTTTAGCATCGTTCTGTTTCGTTAACGTAAACTTTTCTTGCAGAGTGTTGATGGAACAAGACCAAAAACGTGACGAGGCTCAAAAGATTCAGTTGGAACAGGAGAATGATGCAAAATTGGAGGCGAAAATAATTGCTGAACATTGGAAAAAGTCTCGAGAAGAATTGGACGAAGAAATTCGTAAAATTCGTCGAAATAAATATAAAGCAAAAATTGACAAAGCGAAAAAGGAGTATTTTGCAACGAAGGCCAGCGTTTCTGATTTATACAAAGATCCGGATGAGTTTGAGAAAAAATTCAACGTGTCCATTGAAAATGTTCGTCTGCCGGAAGCTCCCAGGGGTCCGTTCCTTGAATACCTTGGTAAAAGCGGCAGTTTACATACAATTAAAGTGAGTATTACTGGGGAAAACAGTTTCATTATGGTCTCAGTTCTGCAACATTTTAATATATATTTTATAAATCACGGGTTTCGTCTCTTTTATTAAAGATCGCCGATGTGAAACCTTATTATTACAAGCCTGAATCATTGTACGATAACGAATACGAGTCCATTGTTCGTCAGGCGGAACGATTATGGGCGCCTTACATAAAACGTGATCACACGCAAAAAGACCACCTGTACACCAATGGTCGAAGCATGGGATATTTAGAAACCAATTTCGACGGCAACAAAAGTGAATCGTCGCAACCAGTTTTCAACGCAGGTGTTTACCAAACAGACTTGGACGAAGTTATAAATGTACGTAAAATCCGATCGCCCCGAGCTGTTATTGTTTGCCTTTTTTTGAATAACTTTTTGACGTAGTGTTTCTATTTTTGTAGGATAGTAAATATCAACAACCGCACGAAAGCCGAAGTCGAACAAAGAGTATGACTGAAGTTAAGAAAAAATCTCGCGGAGAACCAGTACCGTCGAAAATTGCTCAGATTGAGTCGCACGCGCGGGCCAGAAGCGCAGACTATTTGGCTGATAGGAAAGCTCGAGAAGAAGTTGAGCCGCCCGAAAACCAACTCAAGAAAATATTGGGCGATAAAGATGAAACGGATATGTCCGAACACGAACTGAGATTTAGGAAATCTACGGAAAAGTTACAAACGCCCGATTGGTATCTGAATTCGGAGTATTGCCCGTCGGGAAAGGTAGATTTGAGCAGGAAAAGCACACCAACCTTCATCGACCGTGAACATATATCGAGCCCGAGCAGTCCGGAAATGGTTACAAAATTGCCGCACGAGAGACCTCAAACAACGAGCCCGAATCCTTACGTGAATCGTACCTACCCAAGCCAAGTGCCCAGGTCTAATTTACCTGTAACTAAACCGTCTGATCCTGTTTACCAACCATCCGAGTACAATAGATATGTCCATCCGTGGACTTACGGTGGCAAAGTAGAGCTATTATCCGGGTCGGATAAACCTTCATCACCCGTTTCTCAAAAACCTCCGTCTGTGCCACGATCAGCTTCGTATCAAAATGGTTCTTCTTCCGAAAAGTCATCGCGTAGCGTTTCTGAACCGCGATCAGTTAAAAGTGACGAACAGAAAGCATATCAACGAGAAATGAACATCACAAAGACGTCGAGCAGATACGAAACAACGACGAAAACTGTAGTTTCGTCTTCAACTCCAACTACGAAGCCTCAACCGATGTATTTACCCAAAGATTTTTTTGCCAAATACAAAGACGAAATCGAAGAGTTACGCAAAAGTCGCTCGAATCTTTACGGCCAAACAACAAACGAGTCGAACGTAACGCTGACTTACCGTTCGACGGACGACGAAATTCAAGATGCAAAGAAGAATTCAACTCAGTCTTATTCATCTTCCCAAGCGTATTCCGTGCCCGTTGCAACTGTTAGACCGTCGAATCATTTAAACGAAAAGCATCACGACACTTCAAGTTTAACTTCGACCGATCAAAGTTCGAGCGGTACGCCACCACCTTCCGCCAGAAATGTTCGACAAATGACACCGCAAAGTTTAAGGCCGCAAAATTCTGGATTAACTCCGTTTACAGTTGCTACCCCGAGCGTATCCTCTGCGAGCAAGTTCGACGATTACAGCGATACAGATATAATTACGTCGACGCCGTATTCAGTGAACAACGTTTCTCGACCTTCTTATCAACAGGAAGATAAGCGATTCTTATCACCATCGGTTAGTTATCAGCAACAACCGAGAGTTATGCCGGGATGGGTTATTTCTGCCGTTCCTGCAGATTGGAATGTTCCCGGACAACGCGAAAGTGTCGTTATTGAAGTTTCCGATCAATTTTTTGATGCGGCGCATGATTCATCAAGTAAGCATTTATAAACCACATTACGAACATTGTTAACCAAAAAATGCACATTAGTAGAAGGAAATAGAATATGGGTATATAATTTATTGTTTCGTGGGAATGTAGCAAAATATGTTGCATTTTTTCTCTCGCTGACCCGAATATGTCCCGTTTAACGAAGAAAAGGGCGAAAGATCGCATAAAAATGCACATACTTGGCGACCGAAATTCGATCTTTAATGGTCGAAGGGTTGACCTTTGAAGTGGTTTGACAATAGTTCGGGTCGACGGGTTACCGCCCAAGCGAACAAAACGAAAAACTAGCCTTTCGTTTATGACTGACGCAGCGAAAATAGATTCCAACTTATTTCAATCAAATTTTTCGATAATTATAAGAATAATCTCAATCAAAAACTGTTTCGTTAAGGTAAAAACAATCGCCGATTAGGTGTTCCAATGACGTTGGAAGAAGCCCTGGATTCATTACTTAATTTGCCGACCAAAGGTCAAAGACGTTTAAGCACGTTGGACGAATCGAGCGCATCTTTGGATACGCCAGTGTTTCCGAGAGCGCAACTGAATTCTGCTGAACTCGGAAATTTGGGCATTTATACTCACAATATGGAATTAATGGAAGACTGCAGAAAAGAGCCCGAAAACGTCGAGGAATTACTTAAAGTGCGTTCGGAATAGTTTCGATTGAATTTTCAGCTTTTTTTGTTTAAATAACTATGTTTTTCGTTCTAGCACGAAACGCTGTGGGTTCGATGCGCTCATTGTCACAGAGTTAGACAATTGTCGGATGCGAGATATCGTTTCGTCAGTTGTCACCATTGTTACACATATTACTGCAGCAGAACTTGCCGAAAATCAGATTGGAAATTACACAAAGAACAGTGTAATTACGCTCGAATTAATACCATGTGCAAAGATATTATTTTCAAAGTCAGACAAGATCCCGAAGCTCAGTGGCAAATGTCGCGCGTGGCTCGTCAAGGCTATTCGACTAGAGGTCGAGGTTCCGTAAATTTCCGTTTCAGGTAATAAAATTGAAACGTAATTAGTTTCTGAGCGCAGCTGCAAAAAGTTAATTAATTATTGGCCCCCGTTTGCAGAAGTCCATATTTGGCTGGTACTTACGTTAGTAGCGGCTGGACCGGATTAAATTTACATCCGGGCAATTATCTTAATTACTATACGGTTCAAGAATTGGTCGACGCCAATAAGGAAACGAATTTAATTAATTTGTGCCGTCGTTACGATTCGCAATCGAAATTCATACTCAGCGTCAGTATAATGGCTGAAATCGAACAAGTGCCGGAAACCCCGCCGCCTGAACGAGAAAAAGCGTTCGCCGAAGCTAAACAGAGGGAAAATGATATCGAAGGAAACGACGATAGTAATTATCATCCGCATTACGAATCGAATCGTCAGAAAAATGAATCAAATCGATTCGAAAGGAGCCGTTCAGTTCCTAACACGAAAAGGAAAGGTTCCGGTTCTGGGAAAAGTTCCAGTTCGGGAGATGACGCAAAAACTGTTCTGAAATCAGTTTTACGATCCATGGAGAACATCGCTCCGGGTGCAGTCTATATTTCGTCGGCTCAACGAACCGCCAATTCGGTTTTGCCACTGTCTACCACGCCTAATCAGTCGTTCGACAGAGGCGTACAGTCAAGGCATACAGTAGCAAAAGGCAGTGTAATCAAGCCCGTGCATTACAATTCGAGCCCGATGGTTTATAGTGGGTCTTCATTCACGGCTGGAAATGCAGACGTTGATGAAACTGAAGTGTAACAAAACTTTTTTCATTTTCTGTCCTAACTTTTATTTGTAAATATTAGTGAAACTGTTTTTGTTAACTTTTATACTGTCTAATTAACTTCTTTTGGCAATTGGAGCTGTGATTTTTGAACGTTTCATGTGAGTTCTTTTGCAACTTGTAATTATATATTAGTTGTTATGGTGCCAATGTTTCTTTTGGCTCTGCGTGCTAGTTTCTGTTAAAAAAGTAACCAGTTTTGTTATTAAAATTTTATAATCTTTGTATTGAAATGATTTTATCATCAACGAATAAAAAACAATACTCTTATGCCTAGTTCTTTTTTGTTTTATTCGGTTTAGTTCAGTTTTCGTCGTCATATTTTAAAAGGATGATTCTATTCCCTAAGCAAATTCGAACATATTTGTAGAGTAACTTCAAGACAAAGACTGTAGTTGATTTTCATGATCTGTAAGTTAAAAGCATAAATAACATGTTCGCTACTTATCAATGTTAATTTATTCAATTCGATTCTTTGAACGAATCATAATAATAATGTGTCGGACCAATCAACAAACATCCAGAAAAAGTTTCTGTGACTGGTTGCTCGTTATTTCTTTCGGTAGAATTCGTGATTCATTGTTCACATTGGAAACAAAAAAAAATCAAACTGCTTTCGTTTTGATAATGCTTCGGAACAGATTAATTTAAACGTAAATTTAAGTTAAAAAAAGATAATGTTATCCTGTGTATTCTAAGTAATTTGTCGATTCATTCAAGTAGTTGCGCTTTTAACAGGCCTTCTATCAAGCAAGCAAAAATAACACGTTTCTGCACAAGCAAAATTACCTTTTTGTGTAAATAATTTTTTGCCTTAGAAACAAGATCAATGCAATTTAGAGTCCCGTCGTGATGCCCCGTTGCGTTTGCTAAGTATCGGAAAATGACTACATGGTTGCTACATCTTCGACAGACACAAGTTAGCTTGTGTTGCAAACTGAACTTTTTATTGCTTATACCTAAAAAAACTTTGCAGATAACGAGTTATGTTGTTGCTGTTGCTTGCGTACCAGTTACATAAAACGGACAACATTGCGTCATTGCGTTTGTTTTATCTTATAGCGTGTGTGTGTGTGTGTGTGTGTTTGTGTGTGTGATTGAAAAAGCATCGGTATATTTTTCTTCCAAATTGTGCTTCTTGGTGCGGAGAATCGATTTATTTTACTTTATCACCTTGAAATTAAGTTGTTCAATTTTTTGCTAGTTATGGACTTATGATGGAAACGCCCAGTGTTAATTCATCAGCAAACGAAGCACAATTTTCTTATCCGCAACCGAAAAAAACGAAATTGGTCACTTTCGATAGACGGGTTATATTACATTTTTGCACGCTATTTTCGTTCAGTTTGGTTGTTGGATTAACGATGACGTACATTATTCTCGTTTCATTCTTTACGTACTTTAAATCAGTAAGTTTGATTCGGTATTTACCCTCATTGGTAAACCCCTAAAATAATTTTGTGGGTTGTTTATTTATAGAAGACTGACACGTCAACAGATGCTGTTACTCATTTGCTCAGCTTTACCAGTGGAGGCGGCAATGGTTTCCAATATTTTCCGACGACAAATTTATCTTCATTATCGACAACCAATTAATTATTTTCATCAAAATTTGGTGTTGACGGAAGGTTATTTACTTATTTATCCGTAACTTGTATGTACAGTGTATTATTAAGTTCTTTTGGATCCATGATGGCACAATGTGATGTGTGTTTTTATGGCAGCGTTATGTAATCAGGCAGCGCTTATGTTTGACGACTAATTTTGCTGAAAAATGCGATTCGTAGTAAATTATTTTGCCCAAGGATCAGATAATACGTAACAATAATTTATAATGGTCGGTAGGAGTTTTCGATAATAATCTCTGGCCCACATTGGAGTTTGTGCGTATAACTTGATTTCAATGAATAAAAAACTCCTACGCAAACCGTATTCTGGTTCTGCATGACAAAATTCTGGGATGCACAAACATTTTTAAGTGTTTATACAGGAAACACGTTTCAACATTTCCATTCGACTTGTTCGTTCGTTGTTGAAACTTAAATTGTGCCGTAACTTTTTTAAACCGTCAAAGAAGAAACTTCGTTATTTTTATCAAAACCGAACGAAACATGAATTTGTGTTTATCCGTTATTTGCGTCGCTTTGGTTTGTTGGACCATGGCCTCTGGTCAAAATACATCGCTGGAGGATAAATACGCGGACTGTATTAAGGAAAAGAAAGCCAAAAGTCCCTTCATGGCTCATCGTTATACAAATAAGCAGATAGCTGGTATCTGTCAACAAGAAGACGAGTGGAAAAGAAAGCAAACTGAAAGTACCCCAACCGACAATACTGAAGACCAATCTGCTTTCTTAAACAAGTTGAATTGTCGTAGTCCCAAAGACTGTTTTGGACAGAAATCAAAATAAACGAGGAACTGCACGATTCGATATTTCACCTTTGATGCACCTTCCGCCGATGATCATTCCATCATTGTTTTATCTGTAAACGCAAACCATTGTAAAAATTAATAAAACATCTTTTGAAGCTGCATTGCAGTTGTACCCACAATAATATTGTACAGTATCACAGGACTGAAAATTGAGCGAAACGATTTCTAAAAGATATTTTTATCTGTTTCGTTTGCATTTACAATACGATTTATTGTATTACTGGTGTTTTATTTTCCTTGCATATTTTACTTATTGTATTGCAAGATTTGTAAGTCTAGATTTTTTTAAAGGTGAATTGAAATGCTAGTACTTCTATTTACTGTTGCGTGAAAGAATTGGCGCAGCTGTAGTCAGCGAAATCAATTCACTCCTTTTTTCTTTTAGTTTTGTGGCTGTTGAAAATAATATCAGTGTTGCATAAATTAAAATTCTATTTTCTTAACATTTACATATAAATAACCGAAAGAATTAACACTTTTTTTTCCACAACAAATCTAGGTAACAAATGCCATAATTTAGCAATTCTATGAGTAAAGAAAAATTTTGACAAATCAGTACGTGAACACTTTTCAATAATACACATGGAGTGATTTTTTATAGTTGTTGTACAAGGGTATTTTACAGTGGAATCATCAAATTTAACATTAACCAAACCCATTATATATTATATTTACCCCACAAACTTGAGGTAATACAGAAATGTCGGACGGTAAGCCGGTGCTGACCTACTTTCAAGGACGGGTGCTCAAACACCTCAAGGTTAAGAAGGCCACTGGTCCCGACAAAATCCCTGCCTTCCTGCTAAAAGACGCACGAGAGATTATCGCCATGCCTCTTTCGATAATCTTCAATAATTGTATCAAAACGTCAGTGTTCCCCGCCAGCCTCAAAACTGGAATCTGGTGTCCAGTCTTCAAAAGCGGATCGAACAATGATGTGAAGAACTATCGGCCCATCACTGTCATTTCTCAGCTTGCCAAGGTTTTTGAAATGTTATTAGAACAAAAATTATCGAACTATATTAACCCATTGTTACCTGATATAATGTCTGCTTATCGAAAGAACTTTTCATGTGAAAGTGCCTTAATCAATTTGACGGACAAATTGAGATTACTCCTCGACAGTCGCAAACACGTCCTCGTCGCTGCAGACTTGTCCAAGGCGTTTGACAGTTTGCCAATCGGATTAACCCTAGCCAAACTTCATGCGTATGGTGTTCAATTCAGCTCATTACAATTCATTAAATCGTACCTAACGAAAAGATCATACTTTGTCAAAATCAGCACCACTTCGAGTGATGCTGTTACGACCTTAAAAGGTGTGCCCCAGGGATCTGCTCTGGGGCCGTTGATTTGGAATATATTCCAATCTGATCTATGCTGGTCTCTCAACGGGGCTGATATTATTGATGGGAACGTGCACTCAAGCATAGCAAGCCAGTACGCTGACGATACAAACTACTTCATTGCATCGAACAATGCTAGCGAGCTATGCACGCTAGCAAATGATTACCTGAATCCGGCATTCGAATGGTACAAGAAAAACCAACTACAAGTGAATGAATCGAAATTCCAAGTAGTCCGCTTTCTATACTCGAAACTTGATACTGAACTGGAAACCATGATGAACATTCGGAACTCACAAGTCGAAATATGCAACAGCATGAAAGTTCTCGGTGTCACAATAGACAGTGATCTTAGTCTGGAACAACACGCTAAAGACACTCGCACCATCTAATAAAACTATTTAACTCATCGGCTACTACAACAAGAAGTGCCTTCAGAACGAAAGATTACAAGTACAACAACCTTCTCAGCTCTCTGGATCAGGCTGTGGACCTACCTTTTGAAATCGATCAATGTAAACGACAATTTCACTTTCAATAAAGTCTACAACGAACTATGCAATATCGACTCTTCTCACGATTCCAATTACTTTCTCAGAGCTTGAATATAATTCTATTTGTCTTAACTGTGACAAATTTTAACTTCTCACTTTTATCTGTGCTATTTTTGTATCTGTTTTTAATTTAGACACGCAAATGCTCCGGCATAGCTTTAACAGTGTCTCAAAATAAACTATTTTATTATTATTATAAGTAAATGATAATTATTGTCAGAATCAGTGAGAAACAACGAGAAAAAGATTGGACATGGGGAGATTTGAATCTGTATGCATGAAGTGATCGATTGCAAACCCACTGCCGAACCGCTCGGCTACACTCGGCTAATAAACGCAATAGTTCAACAGTGGTTCTTATATTGTATGAAGAGTATTTCATTGGTCATCTACTGACTACTGGCGGTAGAGATGCATGTTTAATATTCGTTTTCGGTATTCCCTACTAGCACACTACATGGCCCAGGCAGTCAGACTTACAACTTGCTGTGTCACCCCGTGAGGTTCCCTTGTAAGTAACTAAATTTATTCCAACCAACGCGCTTGCTCGTTTGAAAGGCATACTGTAGAGTAGTTCAGAGAATTTACTTTCGTCGTTGACATTTTGTGATTTGATTATGGAGAAACAACTTTTGACAAAAGCGAGCGATTACTCGTTGAAACGCCAATTGATAATCGCGCAATAGATATGAATACAAAATAGGATTGGATGTTGCATAAAGTAATCGTCAACAAGATCCAACTATTTTACAAGCTTTGAGAAAATCGTTAATGTCGTGTTTCATTGACATTGTTCGCTCGATTATAGAATAAGCTGAACTTGTAAATGTAGATGAGTAATTTAAAATCTGAAGACAAAATTACTGTAGCGAGTTTTTAATTTTCAATCCTGTTTCAAAAACACAGAATTAATGCAACTTATGTAAGACGTGAAGCAAAATATTACGATCGAATACTTACATTTCTGTCAAGTTGGTAATTGTTTAGTATTTCAGGCTGTTGGATAATAATTACAATGAAATGATTCAGTAGTCATGAATAAGCAACTACTCTTACTCACCTCCCCTCAACTTTTGTAATGATATCGTGGTAAATCTAGCGCTGCAAGAACAATTTGTGTTTCTCGCTACTGCTCAAAAAATCGATAGCTCACAACAAATTTTCCAATGAAAATTTAAACCATGATGTAATGATTATGAAAAAACATTAACTAAAGTTAGTGTCAACATCAAGGGTCCTTTCACAGTAGGAACTAAGTATGAATTACGAAGGAGATCTGATCCGCAGGTTCAATACATTTTATATCATTTGTATAAGATTTTCTTGTGCAGCGCTGAATGTTTTTGAATTTGAAATTTGTTTTTTTTGTAAGTTTTTGATTCGAACCGAGGCCGATCGAGATTTATT
>JAQGBA010000867.1:0-22359 GCA_034698125.1 Prionchulus punctatus
TACAGTACCTCTTGAAAAATAAAATATGAAAAACGCACTCTCGATCAGAAAACGCATCTTGAAAAAAGAATCTGTTAGTAGGCTAGTAGCTCTCGATTAAGCTATGACTTGGTTCATTTGCAGCGGTGCACCCAAAAAGATTCCCTCGTGAGCTACGCCCCGGAACGCACAGAAGAACGCGCGATCAACACGCGCTTATAAGGACGCGGAAATGTCGCGGAGACAAACACATTTGAACTAATTTACATCGAACACAAATTGGTCTCGACGCGAATATCGAACACGCTAATTCAAATAATACAAAATCACAAAATACAAATTCCTAACAGTGACATCAGTTTTAGGCATGTTGCTATTGATATAAGGCTGGTTATTGCACAAATAGCTGCACCAGTGGATTTCGTGATCATCTGCTGACTCTAATTTCGCAAACAGTTTATTGCCAAAGGAGATCGACTATACTTTTTCAGTGATGCTATAATATGCAGTCTTGCTTGCTTGTGCTACACTACCAAAATTTATCTCAAACATGAAATAACTCAAAGGCAAATGTTAGTGAAACATTTTATTTATATTGAAGTGTTAGTGAAAACTAAAAAACAGCAATGCTATTGAACCCATTTCTCGGAGTAAGTAAATTCCCTTTGTAGAGTCTCTGATCTGGTCGATTGGACGAATGGCAAAGAAGACCATTCCATTTTGATTGAAAATTTTAATTTTATTGAAGTTTAAAAATAGTCTAGAATGAAATCGATGAATTCATCGTCTCTGGCGACTTAACAATTAACGGACAGATTGACGAATAAAGATTTATTTCAGATATTTGTTTATTGCACTGCAGTCTTTAAATGCAAATATAATAATCAAAAAGAAAGTATTTTTTATTTTTGTTTGAAATAGTGAGGTACATCATTGGTTTAATTTAATTATTAATAATTTAATTTAATTATTCCACATCAAATTCCTTGTTCCAATTTCAAATTACTTGCTTTGAAAAATATTTCGGACAGGCATTTTTAACGTGTGTTTCCAACTTTCGTTATAATGAATCATAGTTGCATGTGGCAAAACACCATAAATATTGATAAGCTTTTTTCATTTTGTAAACTTCAGTTAGATAAGTTGATTGTTGGTCGAAGAATATTACAGACATCGCACAGACAAAATGGTGAAATTCATGAATTTTTCAAAAAGCTTCAAGGCCTTATACAATAGCTATAAAACAAATTTCTCGTTGGCGCATGTTCCTCAAGAGAACACGACATTGTATATCTACGTATATATTGTGGTGGACAACGAAGACCATTTGTTAATTTTGGTTCGTCAATTCGATGCCAGTTCGCTGGATATGTATCAATTCTCCTATACGGAATTCTACCCGTACGAATTCTGCACAACATTTTTTATTGTTCCTGGCGAGGATGGGTTCGAAGTTCACCGTCGAATTAAACCGTATACTGATCTCGCAAAAAGTATCTCGCAATTGTTTTTTATCACTCGCTACGATGGTGTTAGCGTTGAATGGAGTCAATTTTCGACAGTTATGAGCGATGATGAAATATATCGAGACGAGCTACAATTTTGCAAGGAATTTTGTCGTCGGCTCGCAGAACTTTCCATTAATCGCGTTTCGCTAGAAAATCAAGTGTTAAATGCAATTTTACAAGTTGAACAAAAAGTTGGCAACAAAAACCATCTCTTCAAAGTTTTTCGGAAGTTAATCAAGTTTTTTCCCAGCAAGTACATGCTGTTTTTTGTATTAGTTTTACTTTTTAACACTTACTTGTTAGTTTTGTTATTTAAATTGTTTCTGTAGAAATATTTACAGACTGTCGCTGACTGTCATTCGACTGTTTTTTTTTCATAGTAAAGGCTAAAATATACTTCATAGGTAGTTGGTATTGGTATTGGTAGAAACACGGAAAACATTTGGAAATTCAAAGTCCCTCTTCCAGCAGACAACTTTTTCTACCAATTGTTGTCATTGTGGCTCAGCTATAGGTGCTCAATTATAGTCCTCAGCTAATTTAGGAACCCTTGTGCTCGTCGAGCTCTTGCTCATATAAGGCTAGTTAGCTAAGTTAGGCTGAGTTTATAGTAGCCTGGAAGTTAACTGGCTTGCTTGCAAAGTAGCAAACCCAGTTTACATTACTGCGTTGATGCGTAAGCATATTTATTGGCGAGATCCATAAACGTCCGTCGATGTTTGTATACTTGTTGACAAATTTTATAGCCCTACAACATCGAGGTGCAGCGGTAAACATGGCGCATTGATAAACACATTCAAACTATTAAAACTTCACTTTGAGATAGGGTGGTTCGAAAAATAAGTTAATAAGTTTGTTTCAAAACAAATTTTGGAAAGTTATACAATTCAGTTTTAGCGATGGAAACAAGCGTGAAATACATCGAACCACTCGCATATACGGTTTCTCTGGATTTTACATCATTTAACAACGATCATTTAGAATTGGCTTTCAAGAACAATGATAACGATGAAATCAATCGCTGGTGCCAGTTTTACACCGTTGAGAATTTTCTCGCTTTCATTTCCATCAAAAGTAACCACGCAGCCGTATTCTTAGTTCCATATGCAGGATCGAGATTGCCGGATGGTCTGCAACCGTTGTTTGGCATCGAGATTGTCAACATCGCCGATAAAGCAATTTGTAGCGTGGTGGAGTTGAAATTCGAATCCCGTCGCGATCGCAAGTATCACATTGCGAAAAACGAAAATCATTTTGCGGCATTGAAAAGTCGCTTGGGTAAGACGTATTTCATCGGACTGTACAAAAATATCAATTCAGCCCACATCCAACTTGCGGCCATGAGATCGGCGCCGACGAAATACCGCATATTTGACCGCGACTGCTTACGCTTCACACAAGATTTTTGCAGCAACCTCGTCGAATACTCTGATCACGGGCCAGAGATGATGAGTAGTATCGATACAATTCTTTATCGTATCAGCACGACCGGATTCTTTTTAGAACCACTGTCTCGAAGAAGTCCACCATTGGCTTTCACTGGTAACGGCACGTTGGCTGCTCCCGATATCACAACGTATTTGGGGAATAAATATTTGCTGGTAGCTGCCATTTTTTTCTTTATTTTCTTTCTCTTTATTTACCCATTCTTTATTGTTGTTTTACTTCGCTATTTGGCTATTATATAAATATACGTTGCTAAAAATGGCAATATTTGCTGGTAGCTGCCATTTTTTTCTTACTTTACCCAGTGTTTATTGTTGCTTTATTCGTTGAACATGTTGATGGTCATACCTGCTACATGCGTCATACCTGTTGATGTTGATGGTCATACCTGCTACATAGTAAAAATTTAATATTTTTTTATCTTAAATAAAAAAGCTCAATAGCAATAAATGTTTTGATAATCATGATAAACGTATACTGTGACCTTCAAAAACAAAATAAATTAAAAAAAATAATATTGGTCTCAAAGATAAATAATCTTGAATAAAAAAACTTTGAAACAGAGTAAAAATTTATAATGAATCACAATGAAAATCTGTAAGCCACCGCTTAAATATTTGCTGGATTAACTTCTACAGGATCAGTCGAAACGCTGCAGCTATTCATATCCTTCATGAAAGCGGTGCATTTATACGCGTGATTAATTTTTCCAATGTCACACTGCGTCAATCGCTGGCTGGTCCAACTTTGTGTGAAAGTAAATACAGTCTACCCTTGATAGTCCGACATAATCCGTTTCAAGCTAAAATATGTCGGTTATCAATTTTGTCAGATTGTCAAATGAACTACATTTGCAATATTTTTCAAAATTGCTATAGATTAGCTAAATTTTCTTGTATGTTCGTCATTTTAACGACGATTTTCCTTGATAAATTGAAAATAACAGAAATTTACAGCCAAAAGATTCTTTAAAACATTAATTAAGTATTGAACTCTGAAAAATTGTAAAATTGTAAAACTGTTTTTATGTCCCGCACCGCAATTGCTATTTGACTACATTTGCAGCGCTTCGTCCATGATGTACTAAAACATGACGCTAGCAATAAGAAAATTGGTTTTACAAGAAACGCAGACAAATAGATGAACTACAGTCCAATCGCAATTTGAGTCCAATATTTTCCTCGCACAAGTAAAATGAAACAATATTTCAACCACGCTGTCGCGTCGTCCGAGCAGTGGTTGTGTATGTATTGCGATCAATACAATCAGAATTATTTCAATTTCTTAGTCCAATTGGGTAACTATCGTAAGTTTCCGACGTCAATTATCCACCTACTCTCCTGCGTATTTTATTTACAAATACAGAATACCAAGGTAATTTGAATCTGTACATTATGTGAATTACGTAAATGAATAAAAAAAACACCGATACCACTCAGTCAAAACAAAAAATGCGCTTCATCGAGTTAATTTTATTTCTTGAAAGGAAAATCTTCTATGACGTACTCGAAAATGGGAATTTTTTAAAACCTACGTCAAACAAGGAAAAATTTTTCATTCAGAGAATAACGTTTGACTATGATGATCATGTAGGCGAATGTTTAATTAAAGAATTTTCTCCAGTAATCGAGATTCGAAACCAAGTGCTAGTCGTTGGCTGTGGGTGTATGTTGTCTGAAGTTTTTGCTTTAAACTTTTTACATTGTTGAACGAAAAATTTCTGAAAGTTTAAAAATAAACAGAAATATTGCAGTTAAAACGAGCCTAAACACCCTAAAATTCACATGATAACTTTGTACCAACAACCACGTTGATTGAGCTGACACGGTGTTCGCAGCACACGACAGTTGACGATGGTAGAACGTCATCGCATTCGTCATTGTCGCTGTCAACAAAATTGTTCGATTTGCGAAATTTGCAAGGTGTAGTAAAAATTAGAATAAACAAGTCGCAAGTTCAGCCAGGTGGAAAGTGCAGAGTCCGCAGTTAAAATCATACGACAGAGTTGCAGTTGCATACTGTAATAATGTCAACTTGTACAATGTGGGAAGTCGAGCAACTGTTGCAGAAAGCGCACAAAAATCAAGTCAAAACTTGCAGAAATGGGTTAGAATCGCGGAAATCGGTTTGAGGTCAAGGAAATCGGTTTGAAGTCGAAGAAATCGATTTGAAGTCGGGGAAATTGGTTTGAATTCGAGGAAGTTGGTTTGAAGTCGGGGAAATCTGTTTGAAGTTGGGGAAATCGGTTTGAAGTGACAGAAATCGGATTTAAGTTGTGGAAATCGGCTGGAAGTCACGGAAATCTGTTTGAAGTTGCACAAATCGATTTGAAGTAGCGGAAATCGACTGAAAATTGAACAATCGGTTACAAGTCGCGGAGATTGTCATTACAGAGCTAGACAATTTTTTATGACCTTTTCTGTTACTAACAACATTTTGTATCTATGCAAAAAAAGCGTGCATCATCGTAAACATTCTTCAGCGATGCACGTGAATTTTATTCAACTATACAGCTAACAGCAGCGGCGCAAGCTATTTTCCGGCTAGAGCTAGAAACGTTCGACGGAATAAAAAATCGGTCGGTCGTCGTCGCGTTGTGCGTCGCGATGACGTTTCATCCCACATCGATTCCGACGTTCGAACGAACGGCGACGCTGTCGGCCCACGCTCTTTTTCGAGCGAAAAAGCGAACCGCACCGACGAACTATAGTCGCTCGTATTTGAAAGGCAACTATAGACACAACTATAGCCTAGTCTATCGTATAAAACTCGAACGTTTTCAATACGCGAATTCAGTGTTTATAAACGTCGAACGTTGCGCGTAGTCTGTTCTTAATGGTGACCTATGGGTCGTTTTTTTTCCTTACGTGCGAATTAAAATTTGAAAATTTCGTCTCTAATACTTTATTCGTGTATCGCCAATTTTTGTGAAGCCTCGGTTCAGGTAAGAAAGAAGTGATTTTCTGCGTTTTTAGCGAGCAAAGCGCATTTTCCGGCGCGTCCTTGCGCATTTTAGCTCATTATCGAGCATTTTCTGAGTTTCGGACGCATTTTCAACGTTTTCGGCGTTTTGCTGCTCGTTAAACTGCATTTCGAGCACTTTTACTTAATTTTTCGGCTCTTTAACTCGATTTTTTACTTGTGTTTTAGGGCGGTTTCTATTACAACCCCCGGCCGCAAGGTGAGGCGCCGACCGTATTTTTGAATTGCGATAAAAAACCACCTTGGGATCCCGATCCACCGTCGGAGCAATAGCTAATTTAACGAAGGGTAAGTCACTGTCTAAAACCATTTTCTAGTCCTCAACAAACCGTTTTCGATGTCAAAAACCGTTTCGTAACTTATGAAACAACTTTGTAACTCGAAAACTCACTGGGCACGCTCGAAACGCGTCTCGAATCGTCTCGTTTCGAAAAGACGCTCGAAAACTCGCTGGACAAACAACGAAAATGACCGATTTTTCTCTCGTTAGTCATCTAAAGTCGCCGCTGTCGTTTCAACGAACTTTGCGCGAGTTTTTTCCGGTCGAAACGAGTTTTAACCGGTTTTCGCCGCTTTTCCGACTGTTGGCTCGGTGCCGTTTCGCGTTTGCGCACCAAAAACGTTTTCATAGATTATAAAAACGTCGTCTCTTCGCCGACTCCCCTCCCCCACGCCGAGTCGAGCCGTCGACCGACCTTGGCTAGAATTCGATATATTTTTAATCAGAAAGAGAAATTTGCCCGGTTGGTGATTCACGAAACAAAATATCGGTCTCGATTTCACTTTGTTCTCGTCTCTTTCGCTAGCCGTGCGCTTTTTCCATGCCCCCACGCGACTCTTCTTCGTCGTGGTTATGTTCGCTCGTGGGTTTATTTTAATTAGTTTTTCTGTTTGAAAAATAAGAAAAAAACCGCTACCTAACTTTGTTTCGCGTTTGGCGACGCGAAATTTGTTTTTGTTGCGCGTTTTCGCGCAAAAACGCTGATTATACGCTTTGGCGACCAGAAATTTGTTTTCCGACGCGGTTTTCGAGCTCAAATTCGACATTTGTCTGTCTTGTACATTTTTCTTCTGTTTGTCGTCTACGGAGCAAATTTTCCGCCTTGACCAATAACGTTTCCGTCCACCACAGTACGCCTGAATCACGAATATGATTCTGACTCGCTATGATGAAATTTCTTCGTCAACAAACTCCTCGTCGGCGTAGTTTCCATGCCAAAACGTTTCATGAAAAGAGACGCCGATAATCTCGATGACGAGCGAAAAAATTGAGTGGGATCTTTCCTGTTCGGGCGCAGAATGAAAACTTATTGAATCTGATTTTAAACGCAGCTCGGAAATTTCAACTATAGGATTTTTTCCGCAAAACTTTCCCGTTCCGTCTCGTTTAATAAAATAAATATCCTCCTAGCCGCGAATGAGAAGGGTTTCAAAGGTCGTTTTTAGTTTTAGTTTTGTTCAAAATCGCACATTTTTAAGGCGTTTTTACGACGGTTTTCAACGTCTAGACGTCACAAAACGTGGAACGTAAAATAAATAACGAAAAAGTCTAAAATTAAACCGTAAAATTGCAAAATCTACACGTTTCGCGTTCGAACAAGCAAATTTCTTCCTCAAAATCAGAATAAAACGTCAAAAACATTAACTTAAGAAACGAAATTTTGCTCGTTTCACTCTAAAATATGAATTTCGTGCTCGACTAGTGGTTTTTATCGTTTTTTTTGCAGGGATTGCCGAAAAAGTCTGCGCCGTATCCGTGCTGTTTTAAAAAATCGTCGTTTTTATTTAAATTTTCATTCCCTCCGTGGCAGAAGATCTTCTTTTTTTTATTCGGACACATTCTTTTTTTTATTCGTTCGTTCCAAATATTTACCCGATGGAATTCGTTTCGTGTTACCAAAATCGTCGCGCTTTATTCGCAAAGGCGTCGGCGCAAGGTCGTAAAGTGACCAGCGGATTAGCTTTAGCCGGTCACGTCGTTAATCCGATTATGGATCACGTGTCGTCCCTGGATTACGCGGCTTTCGTCGCCGACGAATTCGATGCTCAGGTAGGATACCCATACCTCGGAAAAGTTGCAGAGTAGTTCCTGACTTGATCGTAGAAATTGCTCGATAACTCGCCGGCTAACGCGGTTTTTTTGTTTTTTTAGGGTCGAGACGAACCGTTCTACGTCGTCGACGTAAGCCGAATATTGGCTCAACATCAAGTCTGGTTGCAAAATATGCCCAGGGTCCAACCGTTCTACGCCGTCAAATGCAACAATCATAAACTTTTGTTGACTGTCCTGGCGGCTCTCGGATGCAATTTCGATTGCGCGAGCAAGGTAAAAAAACCGTCGCTGGCTAGTGAACTATGGGGCAAATTTAAGAAACTAAAATTTGCAGGGAGAAATCGAAGCCGTGCTTGAATTGGGCGTCGCGCCCGATCGTATCATATACGCCAATCCGTGCAAAACGGCCAGTTATATAAAACACGCCGCCGCTCGACAAGTTCGCATGATGACGTTCGACAACGAGCAAGAGTTGTACAAAATCATGAAACTGTATCCGGACGCCGAGTAAGACGACCCTTTTTTTGTTTTTTCGGCGCGTTATCGCGCCAAAAACTGGAATCATTCAGTTTTCTTGCGGTTTTTGGCTGCTCGCCTTGATGGATTTTTTGTTTTCCTTACTGCGGATCGTGACGTTTTTTGATTTCGCAGGCTCGTTCTTCGATTGGCCGTTTCGGATCCGACGGCCGTGTGCCCGTTGAATTTGAAATTCGGATGCGAACCTGAAGTGGCGGCGCCGTCGCTCTTGAAATTGGCGGCGTCTTTGAACGCCAACGTCATTGGAATCAGGTATTTGCGCGAAACGTCGATCGAAAAACAAAAAATCGACCGTCAAATTCGTTGTTTGCTCATAGTTTTCACGTCGGAAGCGGATGTCGCGATCCGTCGGCGTACGCCGTCGGCGTCGCCTACGCCAGGCAAATGTTCGACATCGGCGAGAAACTCGGCTTGCAAATGCGCTTACTGGATCTGGGCGGCGGATTTCCGGGTAAAAAAAAACGAAACAACTTCGCTTTGTTACAATAATTCGCCCTTTAACTCGCTCGTCGTGACACCGGTTTTGGTTTTCAGGATACAAAAGTCACCTGAGTTTCGAAACGATCGCCGACGTTATTAACCAGGCCATCGATCGTTATTTCCCCGAGGGATGCGGCGCCGAGATCATCGCCGAACCCGGCCGATTCTACGCCGCATCGGCGTTCACTTTATGCTGTACGGTTATCGCTCGTACCTGCGTATCGGCCGAACGCGTGACCAAAAATGGTACGTACCAGGGTTTTTACTCGATAGACGTGCGTCCAATACCGATATTTTATTTTTTCAGACGCCGATCGAGACACGTTGGGCTTCATGTACTACATAAACGACGGCGTCTACGGTTCGTTCAACTGTATCCTGTACGATCATGTGAATCCGACCGGCGCGCCGCTCAAAGCGTCGTCCAACAAGCGCGCCGAGCATCCGTCGGCCGTGTGGGGTCCGACGTGCGACAGTTTGGATTTGGTACTGCCCAATTGCCAACTGCCCGAGATGGACGAAGGCGACTGGATGGTCTTCCAAAATATGGGCGCATACACGTTCGCCGCCGGCTCCGAGTTCAACGGATTTCCGCGGCCGGATATCAGAGTCATAGTGACCGAAAGCGATAAGTAAGCGAGACTATAGTTCGCTGGCTTCTATAGTTGTCTGGCCTATAGTTGACGAGTGTCTATGCAGTTGATGGGCGTCTATAGTTGATGGACGTCTATAGTTGGTTGGCGCTTATAGTTGACTGGCTTGGATGCCTTTAGTTGATGGGCGTCTATAGTTGATGAGCGGAACTATAGTTTCAACTTTTTCCGACTTTTTTTCGTTTTCATGATTGATTATCGCATTTCCTTGTTGTTTTTTTCAGCGCAATTTTGCACGCGCTCTTTTTACCCAACAACATTCTCTTGGAACCGACACCTCATCATCAACGATGCTTGGTGCCCGAAAGCGACGACGATCGTCAGTCGACGACGTCGTCGTCGAACGAGTCGGCGTTCAGCGCGTTCAGTCGAGGCAGTTTCGATTCGGGTACCGACCCGGAAACTGACGGATTTTCGTGAAAATCCGTCACGGATCCGACGAAAACGTGAAAAAAATGGTTTCATAACGAAAAATTCATAAAAATTGTTTTCTTCGCTTCTTTTTCCCGCTCAAATGAATTTCGACCATAAAAATTGTGTTTTTTTTAATCTTTTTAAACTTTTTGTCGGATTCGCCAACAATTTTTCGGGCTTTCTTACGCATTTCTTCGAATGTAAAGAATGATAAAATTAAATTTGAATTGTTTTTTTTATTATGATTATTTTTTTTGTTTTTTTTCTCTCGGTTCCAAAATTCGCCTTGATCATTTATAATCGTGTTCGATTTTTTGTTTTTCTTTCCGTTCGAACTGTACATTATCATCATTTCTTCGCGGTACTGTTTTTTTTATGGTACTTTTTGTGAGCGACTACAGTTGACTTAAAACTATGTTGATGTTGCAACTATAGTCGAGCACGCAACTATAGTTGTCGTGCGACCTAAGTTGATGATTTTTTACGTTTCATTTTTGTGCGCGGTTAGGGTGTTTTCATAACCAATTTTCGTACGTTTTTTAACGCGACACGGATACGGCGCAGACTTTTTTGGTCGACAAACGTGACACGTACAGCGACGTGACATTCATGGTTCGACATTACGTAACGAAAAAGGGACAAGCCCTCCGGGTACCTTTTTTCCCGCCAACTATATAGTTGGTCGACACATGCCGTGGTGTCGTTGAAATTGTGTTTTTTTAATACATTTTTTTAGTATTTTTTCGGTGTTTGATGAAATCGAAGGAAAAAAAGTTTTTTAAAACATTTAAACGAAGGATTTTTTGATTTTGTTTGATTAAAATTGAAACGAATAAAATGATTTTTAATCCTTATAAAATTAAAGTGTGTTGATAAAAACGGCTGTAAAAAAAGTACAGTAGTCCTAAATTTGAGATTCAGGTATCCGATACAGGTGTACCGTTGTCTGCTAAAATCAATATCTGAAACGTGCTGTAAATTTCCCCTTTCATTAATTACGTTTACACGATATACAACTTGTTTTCAACAGTTTACACTTTACACACTTTATAATGCAACGCTTTACGCCAAATTAGTACTACGGTTGCTTGAAAACTAAGATACGCAAGTACACTGTTACGTATGTCGCAAAAACTGCTGTAATTTTCTTAACAATTAGGTTTTATGCAAGCTCTGATTGAATACGGATGGTAAATTTTAACCGAAGGATTACTGTACTATTATTACAGTCTCTGCTGCGAATGGACTCTACGTTAGAAAAATGCCGCCAGTCATCTAATCCAGTTCATTCACTATATGTCCAATAAATTTGCATAATTAATATAAAAGTACGAATCTCAATAACGAATCTGAATATAAAATAACAATAAATTAGTTTTGCCCGTAGTAATCTGTGATATATTCGGGATATTCTTCTTCCCACAGCCGATGAACGTGCTTGCCGTTGACGTCCCTCGGTGTTCCGAACCCGGTCATACCGCGTTGACTGCTGTACTGATTGGTGCCGGATTGCAGCGGGATAATGGCGTCGGTTGCTCGCAACTTGTCGATAGTCCAGCGCCGAGGTTTTTGCGCCTGAGGCGCTTGCGGCTGCTGATAGGGGGTGGCGCCGGCGATTTTCAAAAATTGAAAATTATCTGACGGCTGCTGAAAGTTGCCGGTCGGATGCTGTTGGGCCGGTTGCATAGCGCCCCGGTTGTCGGGCGCCTGCTTGAACAGCTGTTTACCAGCAGGCTGACCCGGTCGCTGACCGCCTTGCTGCTGAGGCGGTCGAAATGGTTCGCCGCCGTTGGCGAACTGTCCTTGCTGATTTCCTTTCGGCGTCACAGCCGACTGTTGCGGTTGATTGCCTTTAGCCGGAACTGCCGGACTCGGTCGATGCATGTTGTCTAGTGGCTGAAAGTTTTGATTAGCGAATTCCTGCGTAAAGAATTGACCGGGCGCTTCTTGCTGATAAGGGTTATATCCTGCAGGTTGTTGAAAAGGTTGTTGCTGATTTGCCTGCTGAAACTTCTGCTGATAAGGCTGCTGAAACTGCTGCTGATAAGGCTGCTGATTTGCTTGCGGAAACTGCTGCTGATAAGACTGCTGTGGATGATGTGGCTGATAAGCCTGCTGAGATTGATATCCTGCCGAAGGTTGCGCGCTTCGAACTCCCGCTTGAACCACAACTTCGCTCGGTATCGACAATTTTCTTTGGATATTGGTCGTAGGCCCTCGCGGATCTGAAACAGAACAAGATTTGCGTTCGACTGAAAAACTTTCCTACCAACTTCTACAACAAGTCGACACTCACCAAACACAACGTCTGGACTCATTGTTTGCCGCGAATCCGGATCGGCCTGTTGTTGAAAAGCCGGATAATTGGATTGGATCGGTCGACTCTTCGAAGCCCATGGAGGCGCCATTCTTGTTTTGCACTGTATTATCTGAGCAAATAATGAATCCTCGAAAATCTGGAAATCTACACGGCAACTGACTGGGCGAAGCTCGTTTATTTGTTTTCCAATTCGCAAAACTGAATCTACATCTATCGAGACGCGCAATGACGTAAATCGCAAATGGTTTTTCGTTTTCAAGTTTTAATGTTGGAACAGGCGTGTACGGAAAAGTTTTCCAAACTGCTCTCGAAACTTTTTCGCTAGTTATTAGTCATCAACAATGCACGAAAAAAACAAACAAGAAGATTGGCGAATCGTAAAAAAATTCGCAGAAGTATTTCTTCCTCGTTTCGATTTTCATTTTCCAGTCATTGAAGAATCCAAATTGGGTTGTTTCAAAAATTGGATCCGAGCCGTGAAACATAGCGAAAAGTGCACAGATCGACTTCGCGAAATCAGCGATCAGTTGTTATATGCGAATTAGCCAGTGAGCGAATTAGTCGGTTAGCGAACTAGCTAGTTCACGAAGTCGCCGATTCGCGAAATCGCAAGATTCGATTCGCGAGGTAGCATATTAGTGAAATAGCTGGTAAGTGAACCAGCTAGTTCGCGAAGTCGTAATGTCACAGAATAGAGAAGTAGCATGTTAAGAAGCCGCTAATTCGCGAAGTCGCTAGTTCGCGAAGTCGCCAGTTCGCAATGTTGCAGGAATTCGAAATAGCATGTTAGTGAAGTTGCTGGTTCGCGAAGTCTATAGGTCATGAAGTCGCCGATTTGTGAAGTCATAAGAAGCGAAGTAGCTGGTTCTCAAAGTTGCCAGTTAGCGAATCAGCTAATTCATCAAGTCAATACACTGTAACTATACTTGAATATATTTACACTCTCGGTTGACTGTGTTGGCCGATTATTACATCATTGATTTACCGAAATGTATTTTTGTATATTGCAAAACAATCAAGAAGTTTATCCGTAACATTTTTTTTCAACGGTATACAATCTTTGTTGTTTTTTTTTCATTCGGCGACTGTTATAAATAGCAATCTACATCGATAAAAATTCTAATAAAACTCTTTTCAGAAACCCAATCAGCGAACTATGAAAGAAAGAATATAAAGAATAAAAAAGAACAAAAAATGTAAAAAATGCGCGCGCGTCCATCATCGAATATTTTTCATCCGTAATAAAAACACAGAATTTTTTTTTCGTTAATCAACAATCGTAAAAACGACTATGTTCTATTTTAAAACACGCAAAAAATTTTTGTGACAAATTTTTGAAGAAAAAAAAGACATAAATATAAATCGACGAGCAGAATTTTGCGTTGGCGATCGAAGTTAGCGAAGCCCGGAATTAAATAGCGGACAATCATATAAATAATTTTTGCGTACGTATTTTCGGCGGGCGGATATATATAAGAAAAAACATTGAAACCTAAAAAAAATTTAGCGTCTAAGAATAAATTTTTGCGTAACCGGTGTCGTTGTTGTTTGATACAATAAAAAAATTTTTTTTGTTTCTCGCTTTTGTTTTTTTGTTTGTATTTGTTTTTGTTTTTTCGCGGCGGCGTTCGCTTAAAGGATGTGGCCGACGGTTTCTTCCGGATATTCCAACTCCCACAATCGTTTGAGATGTTTGCCTTTGACGTCCCTGGGCGCGCCGAAGCCGGTGGTGCCCTTCTGGCTGTCGCCCTTGTTCCAGCCGGATTGCGCTCGAATGATCGTCTCGCTCATCTTCAATTCCTCGAACGGCAAGTCACCGCCCTCGGCGATGTAGGTGACGTCACGAGGCGTGCCGAATCCGGTCATGCCGACTTGACTGGCGAACTGGTTGCTGCCCATCTGCGAGGGGATCAGTCCCTGGCCTTCTTGCCGTTGTCGACTCGTCAACGGGTTCATCGTCTCCAGACGGAACGCGCCCATGTTCGTCATGCCCGCTTGGCTGGCGAATCGGTTGCTGCCCATCTGCGACGGGATGGTCGACTGGTCGGGATGTTCGACGTCCTGGTCGGCGTGCTTGGTGTCCAACATTTTCGTCGTCTCGCGACGAGACGTACCGAAGCCGGTCATACCCTTTTGACTGGCGAACTTGTTTGTGCCGCTCTGCAACGGGATGCTGCTCTGATCCGGATGTTCGATATCCAAGTCCGGATGTTTCGTGTCGAGCATCTTCGTCGTCTCGCGACGATTCGTGCCCATGCCGGTCATGCCCTTTTGCGTGGCGTACCTGTTGGTGCCGCTCTGCAATCGGACGATGCCGTCGGTCAAACGGGTCTTCTCCTCGGAGACGGGCTGCAAGTCGGGCGGCAAGATTTGCACTTTGTTACCTTCGCGGCACACGTCGCGACCGGTGCCGAAACCGGTCATGGCCTTCTGGCTGGCGAACCTGTTGGTGCCGCTCTGTGGTCGAACTTCCAAATCGCCGAGGCGGGCGATCTCCTCGGGCACCGCTTGCAAGTTTTCGGATTTTATCCGCGTGCTGGTGTTTCTCGGCGTACCGAATCCGGTCATGCCCTTCTGGCTGTCGAATCGGTTGGTGCCGTTTTGCAACGGGATGATGCCGTCGGTTTGTCGCAATTGGTCGATGCTCCAGCGGCCTACGCGTTTCACGCCGGTGCCTGGCGCCGGGCTCGACACGTGAGCTTCCATGGCGGCTTCCTGAGGAGAGGCGAACTGTTGAACCACTCCGGCCGGGTTTTGCGGGCCGCCTTTGCCACCGGGCGCAGCTCCCTGCTGCCCCGCTTGACCGGCGGGCGCCTGTTGACCGGGCGCGGCTCCCGCGGCTCCGGGGGCGCCGGGCGCCGCGGCTTGTCCTCCTGGACCAGCTTTGCTCCACGGTAGTCGCATGTTCGCGGATTAAATTAAGTTAAGTCGTTCTGCAACACAAATTACACTTTCAAAAACAAAATATCAATCAAGCTACGCGAGTTTCTGACAACATTTTGAAATCAACATCATTCTGATGGAAAAAACACTGTCTTCGCCAAAATTCAAGCGAGCGACCATGCGAAGTGAAACTTCATGCACATGTTTCACTATCTAAGGAGGAATAATCCGCTGGTTTT
Source organism: Prionchulus punctatus (assembly GCA_034698125.1). Classification (NCBI taxonomy): domain Eukaryota; kingdom Metazoa; phylum Nematoda; class Enoplea; order Mononchida; family Mononchidae; genus Prionchulus; species Prionchulus punctatus. Next base: position 15,495 of record JAQGBA010000867.1, read on the forward strand.
CATTGTTTAGCAAGCAATAAATTCACTATCTAAATCCACAACCAAATCTAGCGAAGAAGGTAATAAGCGAGCGCGAAGCAAAATATTTTTCGACCGACATACATACCGAAAAAGAATGACCAAAAATTAAATTTTCAAAACAAAATTCTAGAACTCTTCGTTCTAAAACTCGCGCAACACTGCGTTCTTGCGGAGCGCCTTATGGAAATGGGCCGCCGGTTGCCAGAAGTTCTCAGTGATGATTCAAAAATGTGAGGAGACTAGTGCTGCGAAAGTTTGCGAAAGAGAAAGTTTCGGAAAACTTTTCCGTTTAAAATCGCTCCTCGGCTTCTTCGAAACTTTGATGTTACGCGTGCTTGCGTACGTCGGTCGGAGAGATACGGGCACCGCCGAGAAGAGATCCGAGCAAAAGGAGCAACCTCCACCGAGTTCCGAAAGACAAAAGGTACCCCCGTAATGTTGGGACGTGGGCTCCAAGAATAACTTTGCACAGTCGCAACACCACTGCTAGTCGAACACTAGAATATAATAGACCCTGCGGGCACTCAGCGTGTGCAGCCCGAGTCCCGTTGTTCACAAGAATGTAACGTAGAGGGGCTAATAACTTGACGAGTCTAGCATTCTTTCCGTTATCTACGTCTTCCAGGTGGTTGCCTCTAGCGCGTTAGCCGCTACTTAATTTTTGTTTTCCGTTTCATCTACGAAATGACAAATTTCATAGTTTCTACTTTTCATCGCTCGCAAGTAAACTTCGCTCGCTGAGACGCGCGCAGGCGAATATTCTAATCGTTTGATAAAATTTGATCGATTTGTTCTCAGTCCGCGATGTATTTTCGGTTAAATGCGAAGTTCAACAAACCAAATTGTTGAGTTGGTAATTTGCACGTCAACAGATGCAGACATGAATTCAATCGATTAATAATAAATTTTAAAAAAAATTGCATAAAATATTTGCAAATAACGTTTAGAATGAATACACATTTTGCGCTTGTTTTATACGCTTGCTGGTTGATTTATGCTTCCAAATTCTGTAAAATAATGCTATATTTGGTTACTTAAATTTTTAAATATTAATTCCGTTAATTTTCATCGATTTTATTATATCTTTTGCTTGCTTTTTTTAATTTTGTTAATTCAGAAACAATATCACCTTTGAAGCTTTAGATTGCTTTGAGGTAAGCGTATTCGTCCTTGCGCATCAAAATTACGCAATTCTGCGATTACTGTAGGAATTGCATTTTAAAAAACTGCAAAATTTCAATTAAAATTTTAATTAAAAAACAATGACGGTTGGTCAAAATTGGCAAAATTCCGACGCGCCTTCGTTTTACGTCGTTAAAGAGGCGAACCGACAAAAATTGTTCGAAGTTCTAGACAGGAAAGAAAGATCGAAAGTCAGCGAGCGTTTCATGCGAATTTTACACGAAATCGAGCACAAAATTGAAACTATTTTTTTAGTCCATAGTATGGGATCAAGATTTGATGAAACCGTTCTTTTTAATTTCCAATTTCAAAGATTTACAAGTAAAAGTCCAAATTTGCTGGTTTTTAATAGTCTAAAACAAATTTTCTGTCTCGTCTTTAGTTCTATAGTTCAAGAAGTTTGTTCAGTGCGTGTCTATAGTTGACAATCCTTCACCGTCTATAGTTGATAGTTCCTCACTGTCTATATTTGATAGACCCTCACTGTCTATAGTCTATAGTTCCTCACTGTCTATGTTGATTGTTCTTCACTGCCTATAGTTGACAGATAGTTTATTTTAAAACAAATTTTCTATCCTCTCTTCGCAAGGATCACGGCGTTACTCAAATGTTCCCTCTACAATACGGGCCGGCACCCTTATCACCCGTCGAGCATGTGATTTATTTGTGTCGACCGAATTTGAAAAAAATGGAAATCGTCATCGATAATCTGCGCAACGTACGCAAGGACGACCATCGGCAATTTCATTTGGTGTTCGTACCACGGACGTCGGTGTTCTGTCAGAATAAATTGAAAGAGTCGGACGTCTTGGAGAAATTTAGCACGGTCGCCGAATTGCCCGTCTACGCGTACGCGTGGGATTCGGACGTGCTTTCCATGCAAAGCGAGACGATTTTCAGCGTAATATTTCACTAGCTAAAAATTCTATAGTTGCTAGTTTGTCGCTGTCTAAGCTGCTTTACCGCCTCAATCGATAGTTCGTCAGTGTCTATAGTTGATGGCTCGTCACTGTCGATAGTCAAATTTTTGTTTTAGGATTACGTTATCGGCGGCGACTCGACCGGTTTATTCGACGTTTCATCCTGCCTATTGCAATTGGAAAGCTTGTTCGGCCAATTCTCCCAGTGCTATTACAAAGGCGATTTGGCCGAGGTAAGCTCGATAGCTAGTCGATTATTTTGTTTCACTAGCTCGTTTTCCAGCAAGTATACAAGTTGATCAAAAAGAAACGCTCGGACAATCGTGATACCCCGGACAACAGCCGAATGTTGACCATCGACAAACTGGTCCTGTTGGACAGGGCGGTCGACCTGGTGACTCCGCTGGTCAGCCAGTTGACCTACGAAGGATTGATCGACGAAATATTCGGAATAAAATGCAGTAAAATCAAAAAATTCCCTAAAAACTAATCGCCAGCCCTGTTATTTGTTTCCCTCAGCTCAATGTAAGCTGCCCAAGGAGAAATTCACGGCGAAGAGCGTCGAAGATGCCGCTGGTCAGCAGCCGTCGACCAGCACCAATTCGGAAACCTTGGACCTAGTGCTGAATTCCAACGACGAACTGTACGCCGAATTGAGAAATTTGAATTTCAGCGCCGTCGCGCCAGCGCTGAGTCGAAATATAAAAACGATTTCGGAAATGCAAGAGGTTAGTAAGCAACTATAATTCAACTATAGTCAGTGGACAACTATAGTCCTTGGACAACTACAGTCACCAGACAACTGTAGTCATTGAACAACTATAGTCACTGGACAACTATAGTCACTGGGCAAATATAGTCATTGGGCTACTATAGGCGCTGAAGGTCCGAGCCACGCTAATGGACTCACTCATTTGCGAGGGTCGAAGCATCCAATGAACAGAAATTGAGCATTTTTTGTTTTTTAAATAACAATAGTTGCTGCTTTATAGCAACGGCACGCCGCCACTACAGTAAGAGAATGCAAGGAATTCGTGAAACGAATGCCGAAACTGTTGGCCGCCAAACAGTCGGCGTCGATTCACATGAACATCGCCGAACTCATCAAGGAGGCGACCATCGAGGACAATTTCTTGGATACTGTATCGTGCGAACAAGGTACGAATCCGATTTTTGATCGAATCCTCTCGCTCGAGGTTCGTTTTTGGTTGACTTTTTTGCAGAAATTTTGAATTCCGTCGACGTCGATCGAATCATTCCATTCATCGAAGAGTCAATCGCCAAAGGCGGATCTATGCATACAGTAAGCCGCTGGTTGATTCGCAGGTTAGATACAGATTTTTGTATGAATGTTTTTGATTATCAGGTTCTTCGATTGATCTGCCTTCAGTCGCTTGTCACCGATGGGCTTAAGCCGAAATTATTCGATCAGTATAGGAAGGAATTTTTGCAAGTAAATGCCGTGGATAGGACAAGAATTTTGTTTTTAAAAATACTTATCAACCTTTTCTATCAGTCTTTCGGATACGATCGGTTGTCTTTGTTGTGCAATTTGCAAAAGGCCGGATTTCTGAAATCCGCGCCTCTAGTAAAATCCGGCAAATCCGCGGACACTCCGTATTCAGTGATAAGGAAAACTTATCGCTTGATAGTCGAGGATGTTAATGAACAAGTGAGTGAAAAATGGCGTTGGAATTTGTTTTTCAACTGATATCCGGACAAATTTAGAATCCAAACGATTTGTCCTATGTCTACAGTGGATACGCTCCCTTATCCGCCAGATTATGCCAATATCTGATGAGGCCAGGATGGAAGACGATTTTGGATAATCTAAAAAGAATCCCGGGCGCCGTCGGATTGGATGAAAATATGAAACAAACGAGTACGTTTTTAGAAACAAGAATTTGCGGAATTTTCATTAGCCGTTGTTGATTTTACGTGCAGGAAACGTTCAAACAGTTCAGCAAAAGGCCGACGATAAGAAAATCACGTTGGTCGTTTTCATCGGCGGTGTAACTCTTTCGGAAATCTCGGCTTTGAGATATCTTTCAGAAACGGATGAAAGTAATAAACGCATGAAGTGGCATGATAGAGAGTTAAAAAAACTAAATTTCTGTCGGATTTTCATTTGCAGATCACGCTTTCCTGATAATGACAACGAGCGTCATAAATGGCAAGTCGATTTTAAATTGTTTCAATTGAAAAAATACTCAAGTCAATTTGCTTCTTATTCCGTTTATATCAAATTAAACTAAATTATAAAATAAAAATATTTACTGACGCAAATTTGAATATGTGTTTAGTCGATTTCAAATTATGCAGGTTACCTATCTTCTACTGCGTAAATAAACTGTATGCATGCAGACAAATGGGAAGGGATTTAAAAGTAACAATGACAGGGTACGGGAAGTGTGTGTGGGGGGGGGGGAGGTTTTAGTAGGTCATAAAGTAGGGGGGGGATATTTTACGTGATATCATTTTTGAACAGATGCTAAATATTTATATAAAGGGGAATTTTTATGATAGACGATTTGCATCCGAAACAAATTGGTATATATCCCAGTGAAAATCCATCCCACCCATGTTTGCTCATCGGAGACTTTGATCTGCAATATTTTCAACCAAGCAGTGTTAGTTTTCACTCCCGCTTGAATGAAGACAGTGACACAAATCTAACGCGATCATCTAACAGGCAAACTGTCTTAACATCTTATTATCTAACAGGCAAAGCCGTTTTGTTGTTATGTTCGATTCGATGGGATATATACCAATTCGGGGAGCCCAAATGCGACTCAAGATCCGTGGCAGCTATTTGAAATACATGCTCTTTGGATTGCTTGTGACCATACAATGATAACATTTGATATATATTAACATACCAACACTTGATGATTGTCCGGCACCAGTTGGGTTCAAAGATGAAGTGAACGTCGAGCGAACAGTGCAATTTCGCTTTGTGACAAAGAATGGGAAAATTGCTGGAACATTTACAATGTCCGACAATTTATTCTTTGAAAGAATTTCGGATTGTCCGTTTTGTCATTTCACTATACGGCCCCACGACTTCAAATCCAGCATGGGCACTCAACTAAAACTCAAACTCAATCAAATTAAAAATCGCTGTTTTCGAATTTGAATTAATCAATCAAACTCAATCAAATTATTTAGAAATTGCTCACTCAAACTCGAACTTAATCAAAATATTCGGTGTTCGGTTTGAGTATTAGTTAAATTGGCGTTCACAGAGACTAGAAGATGCTTATGACAAATCGACCAAGGTTGTCTGCAAAGTGCACTAAATCAAGCAGAATTATTCGATTTTAGGAGAATTTATTTTTCTTTCAAGGTTTTCACATCTCTGCTTTCACTAAATAATTACAAATCAATAACAAATTAATTGCGTTTTTATAAAAATTTAAAGAAGATGAGGATCCAGTCGAATATTGGCAACATCAAATTTCCTATCCGCTGCTCAGTGATTTGCTTTCGATTATTTGATGACTCCACCCCAGCTCATCTTCAACGGTTGAGTTTATGTTTTCGCATGCCGGTTTTTTATGTACTGGAGTGCGTAGTCAATTGTCGCCTGAAATTTGGAACCGCAGGTGATTATAAAAACAAATTATAGCACTTTGAAATGAATACAATGTCTTTTGTTGCTGTTGAAATAAATGCTTATGCTTTATGTGTATCTAAACTTGTACTGTTGCTATAATGTGTGCACACTGTAAGTATATGTGCTCACTCAATCAAATTGTCACTCAAACTCAATCAAAAGAAAAATTTTTGATCACTCAAACTCAATCAAATAAAAAATAATTTGAGTGCTCATGCTGGCTTCAAATGTAATGTGTACTTGATCGGAGCTCCTTTCATTGAAGGTTCTTTGACAAGAAACAAATGCATTTTGGAAAATGTATCAAAGATCTAGGTGGGAACATGCAGCGATCTTTAAAGGAAAAGAAATCTAGAATGCGGCCATTATTTTTGCTGTTTTTTAGTTTTCAGTAACACTAACGTATACAGTGGAACCTCGCTATGTTTGCCACCCTCGGTGCACTTATTAGGTGGCAAGTATAGCAAGGTGGCAAACTTACAGAAAACTACCTTTTTCATTAGCCACAGGTTGAGTGATAAACTATCTTACTGTAAAATTTAAAACTTTGTTAAGCCCTTTAGCCTCCTAATAGATAGCAATTAGTTCAGCGCTCTATGTAATTTCAAAAGTGAATGAGTTTATTTGTCTAAATATTAAGTGAAAATGAACATACGTACATATGTATAAAAAATTCAAATTCAAATTCATACATAATATTTACAGAATTCAGAAACAATCAATAAATGTAATATTTACAAATTTTACATTAATTATGAATTTTTACACTTTATAATAATTATGATATGATGATTTAAAAAAGTCATTTTAAAAAAAAGTAAAAAGTAAAAAGTAAAAAGTAAAAAGTAAAAAGTAAAAAGTAAAAAAGTCATTTTAAAAAAAAAGATTTAAAAAATTTAAAAAATGATTTAAAAAAGATATTAGCTTGCTTATATTGCTGTCGTTTAGCCAGCATTGCTCTATCGAATTTCTCTTCCATGGCATATACTGTATGCTTTCTAATGTATCTGAAGCATTTACAAGTGCATATTTTTTCAATTTTTGAAACATTTTTTGACATCTTTATCTGAAGGTGGTGGACTAGGTGGAGGGGACATGCTGGAAACGGCTGAAACGTCAGCCTCAC
>JAQGBA010000868.1:0-22289 GCA_034698125.1 Prionchulus punctatus
CTATTTAGGAATGTCGTTTTTCACATTTTTTGAGTTACTTCATTTCACTAACCAACTTCTTACTTTCCTGTTTAAATCGTATTTCAGCTGTTGATCAAAATGCTGTGGCAATGAATAATCTATGGGTACCACGTTTCTAGCTTGTGTTTTATTTGGAATCGACTCATTTTATTATTTTGCCACCCGTGACCATCCGGAATTACTTCTTTAGTTGAGCACTTCGCTTTTCTTATTTATTTTGTCGACTTATTGTAATTACAAAACTAACACTTTGTTTTTGCGCAACTACCATTTCGCCAACTAATCCATTGTTTTATTTCTTAGAATATAGAATAAAAATAGAATAGAATAAATAGAATAAAATATAGAATAGAATAAAATACTCTTAGAATCAGTTAAAATATTTCATGCAACAGGAAGTGAAAAAAAATCTGTTCCCCAGTGTAATTTATGGGTATCACAGACGTTTCTAGCTTGTGTTTTATTTCGAATCGACTCATTGCATTATTGCTGGGGACCACTGACTACTCGGGCTTACTTCTTTAGTTGAGCACTTTTCTTATTTATTTCGTCGGCTTATGGCGATTACAAATTAACACTTTCTTTTTGCGCAACTACCTTTTCGCCCAACTAACCCGTTGTTTTATTTTCTTGAAAAGTATTTTCATTGTAAATATTTTTATTTTGATATTAATTGGCCGTAGTGATAGTTTGGTCCACATTTATTTTTTCACTGTAATTGTAGTCATAATATTATATTTTTAATAATTATTTTGATTGTTAAAAATGGTTTGGTGATTTTTTTGGTTCTTTTCATTGAATGCGTTTTCTAAGAATGAAATCTAAATATGAAATAACAGGAACGAGATTGCGTGCAATGTAACATCCATAATTTTAACTATCTTTGATGCAACAACTAGTAAAAAAAACAGCTAAATACCGATCACTCCAACAAATGCTGAGCTGTGACAATTTGCTGCAAAACTCGATAAAAAAACTGAAATTTGCATAGTAAATTAAGAATTACAATTACGAAATATTAACCTCAGTTAACTTGCCATTTTGCTTAACATCCTCATTTTGTCTGGTCCCAACAAAATGCATATGTTTATTGTGTTGACCATCTCCTCTAGGTCCCTCACCACTTAGTGTCCAGTAGTGTCTCACGTTCCACTTCGCTTAGTGTCCCCACCTGGTATTGTTTTTACGATATGAAACACAAACAATACACTTTGGTTAACGTCCTCACCTTTATGCAAATAAGAAAAATTAATTTTTTTAATCATTATTTGTTTTAATATTCTTATTTATTACCATAACCTACAATTTATATGTCAGATAAATTTAGTCCAAAAAACTCAAAAAACAAGTAAATGTCCACCTGCTTTTTGTGTCAGTATCAATGAGTATCAGTGAGCCATTCTTTCACCAACATTATATGTGAAACAAGCTCCAACGTCGCTTACATGACTCATGAATGCGTCACTGCAATTGATGATTTTCTCATTCCAAAAACATTTTAACAAAATGTCTTGATAATTGATGACGTATTTATTGATGAAGTCCAAACAGTTCCTTGTGCTAACTGTTCCTCATAAGCATGGTGAAGAGCTTCTTGAGCATCATTAGTCAAATTATCGTGATTCGAACATGACCTGGTTGGTGTTCTACAAAAGATTTTGATTGAATACTCTTTCAAAAATTTTAATAGTAATTTTACTTCAGAATCAAGCTGATCGTCTCTGGACGTGTGTTCACATAAAACGATGCCACAGAAAACTTGAATACACTATTTCCACTATTTCCAAATGTCGATCTTTTGTTCATTCGCATCAGGCAAATGTGATTGCAGGAAATTGAAATGTAGAAATTGAATGCTGGATAACCTTTGTTGACAATTCGAAGGTCAAGTACATGTTGATGTTTAGACTGCATTGATACAAGCAATATATTGATATTACGACAAACAACACTCGCCAATACTTTTGGTGACGTTGCCGACTTAGATACAATAGACTCTCGATTTAGTGAACACCCAGGGACCAACTTTTATCGTTCACTAAAATGGTCATTCACTAATGGAAGAGTTTTAAATTTTACCCTTTATTGTTCATAGAGACAAATATAACTTGTACAAAACTTTGAGATGATTTAAGATTTAAAAAAATCAGTTATTTTTAACTGCTTCAAATTTTTAAATGCAATTTGTTCAATAAACTGTTCAAGTTTATCTACCACAAGACACTCGCTCATAGCTTCAGATTGTGACATCGCAAATTTTTTCAGAGTTCTAATGGCATTTAATGCAATCAGTAGTTGTTGGTGGCTGAAAACTTATTTCATCCACAACTTCCAAACCGGCATCGCCACCATCATCTGAATCGTTTTCAGGTAAAGTTTGAATGCCTTCAGCCTCATGCTGATTGGTTGCAAGATAATTATCAATTTAATTATAATCCATGATGTCCAGTTCACCTGGTATCAAACCGATACTGTCCAAATTGTTTAAAATGCTTCGAATCTCTGGTTCATTGCTTTCAATATCCATATAACTACTAGTTGACTGTATAAAACCAGCTTTTCGGAAGCAATTTAGAATCGTCGACTCTTTCACTGATAGCCATTAATTATTAACAAAGCATCAAGAATTGAAACACAAAACTCTGTTTTCAAGTCGATGCTGATGATAAGTTTTTTAAAGCCAATTTTCTGTAGAAACTTTGAAATTATGAATCACTCCTTGATCCATCGGTTGTGTTATGGATGTTGGCTTGGGAGGAAGAAATGCCAATTTAATCGCTTTCAAGTTTTCGACATGCGGATGTGCTGTACAGTTATCCACAACAATTAAAATTTTCCTATGTTGCTGAATAAATTTCTAATCTACGAATCCAAGTTTCGAATTCAGTACAAGTCATCCATGCCTTCTTGTTTGCAGAATAGTCTACAGGCAATGTTTTTATGTTTCGTCATTCAGTCATTCAGTCAGTCATTTTGGTCATTCCGTTCGTGCTATAGTATTCAGAAATTCAATAGATACAGGCGCATTGAAATTAAGATTGAATTAAGTTTTTTTAGTTTTGACAACGGCGCAATTTTACTGAACTTTAGAAACTGTTCATGCATTAAACATGTGAATAAAATAGTTGAATATTTGAATTAGTTTTGAAATGTATTTACGAAAATAATATAAAATAAAACACAAGGTAGGTAAAATTTAAATTTTAAAATAATGAGATCATCTCATATCATTAAACCATCGCTAAGGTTAAAACTTGAAAACTCTAATGACAGTTGACGGCTGAATACTATTCCTGATAACTTCGATTCTTCATCTTCATTTTGTATTTTCCATGAATTTGAATGCTGGACAATGGTTTTCAGTGTCTCCTACCATATTTTCTCAACTACTCAATTCCAGCATAAACCATCTGAAGTGTGAGCACTTGGAGTATATTTATAATAACCGGCCCAACTACAATCTTATAACTGACATGGTGTTCGTTGCAACGTGGATCATCATTCCATTTGGAATCATGTTTGCAACACTTGGCATGCTACACTACTGTCCAAAAAAGATGCATCACTCTTCGAAAACGCATCAAGCTTTGTTTACGACTCTCCTGCTTTCTAATGGGATATTGTGTTTCAATAATATTACATTTACTTAATGTAAAATTGTTGCGTTTCAAAACGATAGAATACAAGCTCAATGTTTTATTAATAATTAGTGGCTCCGCCATGACTTTTTGCAACCTCTTTAAATTGTTTAGAAATGCTTGAAAGTAATTTTTCTATTTCTTCCGGTTTAATGGAGTACCATGCGCCTTTTACTGCATTCCATAGTTCTTTTTGGCTTGTTAAATGCTGTTGGTCAACTTTTCTGCCAATTACATCCCAAATATTTTCGATAATGTTGAGGTCTGGGGACTGAGGTGGCCAGTCATCAATAACGGAAAAAAGGAAAAAAAGGAAAAACGAAATTTCCAAAAAAATTTATTGTTTGGCAATGCCTCGACGAAAATGGGAACATTTCTGTACCTTTCATTTCAACTGGAACCATCAACAGTGACGTTTATTTGAAAGAATGCCTTCAGAAACGATTGCTACCATTTATTGAACGACATCACAATTTGCATAACGTGCCCTTTTGGCCAGACATGGCATCATGTCATTGTCGAAACGATGTCTCGACTTGGCTCACAGAAAACAACATCGATTTCATTGAAAGGGCTGAAAACGCTCCCAATGTCCCTCAAGCTCGACCAATCGAAAAATTTTGGGCGTTATGCAAGGCCGAGTATAAAAAACGACCAGAACAAGCAAAAAATTTGAACTCATTTTAAAGAGTCTGGAAAAATATTGCAAAAAAAATCGCTGAAAATAATGCACAAGACTTAATGAAAGAAGCCAGACGTAATTTACGTGCAATTGTTTATGGTGGCGTTTTTGCTCCATTTAAAAATGTTAAAAAATAGGTTATATGATGTAGTTTGTGTGTGCAAAATTTTATGAATTTACATGCATTATTAATAAAGCTATCGAAACTTTTCCGAAGCGGACAGGATTTATGGGACACCCTTTATTCTCAATTAATCAACTGATAACGAAACATAGAAAAGGAGGGAAAAGAATTAAATACAGCCCCTCAGAAAAAATACTTCCAGACAAGATACCGTAGTCCTTTCTGAACTGTTCCTGATTGCAAATATATTATCCCGATATCTCCTGGGTAAACACTATAGTCCGCAAGTAACTATAGTTATCGAGGTCTATAGTTAGTTGACTGAAATTTGTGTTGAGCGACATTGTTGCAGTTGTTTGTAGATTTTCAGTTGAAATAAGTCTGCATCGTCAGTGGCGAGCAACGAAGATTGAGAAACAAAAAATAGACACTGACTAGCGATCAAACGAGCGAAGTTTCGCAACTATACAATGTTGATTCGGACGATTGATTCGGGATTGGATTTAAAGAAATTCGAAACAAATTTCTGATGCTGTTTTTTGTATAACATATTTGCTTTGTTTACTGTACTTATTTTTAAAGATAGGCAGAAATGAAAATTAAATAAAAAAATTATTTTTCTGTTTTGAACTGGTGGAAATTTATGTAGTAATTAGATTCATATCTTCTTCTCCATGTATAGTCTTTTGCTTCCTTTTTCGACACTTCTCACGTTGTATCGATCGCTTTTCGATACTGTTGATATTTTCGGATAGTTCCATATGGGCCTCTTTGGTATTTTCGGTCGACATTCAAATTGTGATCAAACACAGCCAAATATCCTCAACATTTCGTGGCTTAATCACTAAAGTGCAATCTCTTCGGCAAGTATTTCAATTATTATTATTATTATTATTTTACTGGGAAAGTCAACTTAGCATTGCTAATTTCCAGTGACGCCCAAAAGGAACAAATAAATAAAAAACATAAACTTCAAACAATAAAAAATAGAATAAAAAAGATAATTGTAAATAGAGCAAAGTTATTCAAAATCAGTCAAATATAAGAAACGATAGCATTTACATTTAAATTCATGAAATGTCTCTGCTTGTCTAACAAAGCCGGGTAATTTTTCCCAAGTTAAAACACCACGATATGCAATCGAGTTCAAGAAATATGAATGATTACCAGCAGATGTCGGACGACAAAAATTATTGCTGTTTGCATATCTCGTCCTGCCACATTTTTTCACAAAAAAATTACAATAGCGAGGCTGCAAGTTATGATCATGTTTGTAAACAAAGCAAGCGATATGAAAATCTACAAGTTTTTTGTAAGGCAGCCAATTTAAATAATTAAAATAATCAATGCGGTTTTCAAATACTAGTGGATAAACAAGCACTTTGGCAATGCGGAGTCGTAGTTGATCAATACGCTCAATGTCATTATTAATCAAATGTGAACCATATATTTCAATACAAAAATTGAGATGGGGTTTGCCGAAGCTGTTAAAAAGCAATCGTAAAATATGCGGACTGACCTAAGATTTGGCAGTAATTAACAGCTTTAAACAATGGGATAAACAGGAGCAGATGTGATTAACCTGTGTAGAAAATTTGAATTCATTTGTAAATCGAAGACCCAGAAGCCTTGTATCGGAACAGGGATCTAGATTTGATGAACCATAAGATAAGTCTAATTTTGCGGAGGTATGCCGAATTTTCTGCTTCGTCTGGATAAGCATCGACATAGATTTCTTGACATTAACTGTCATAGCGTTCATATCTGCCCAACAGAGTAATTTGTCGAGTGAATTTTGCATCTTCTCTCGAAGCTTTACGACGTTACTATCAGAGTCAGATAGAGTAACATCATCGGCGTATAAATGACAGTCGGACGCGCCTTGCAAGTGATCTGGAAGGTCGTTTATATAAATCAAAAAACATAATGGACCCAAAATACTTCCTTGCGGCACTCCTCCAAGCAAAGGTTTGTCTTCCGAAAGACTATTTTGAAAATATACTTTCTGCTGCCGACTGCAGAGATACGAACGAAACCAATTTAATGGAATACCATCAATCCCATAGGACTGCAACTTGCGTATCATAATCTCATGATCAATTTTATCAAATGCCTTGGAAAAATCCACAAACAAGGCGCCGACGTAGTTACCAGCATCCATATTGGAAAGCCAATTTTGAGTCATCGATGCAAGTGCAGATGCACATGAATGTCCCTGTCGAAAACCAGACTGCTTTTCGTACAATAAATTGTTTTGTTGTAAATAAGCCTGTAAACTTTGCAATACGAATCGCTCCAAAATTTTGCTAATAACAGGTAAAACCGAAATCGGGCGAAAGTTTGAAATACAGTCAATATCACCTCCTTTAAACAAAGGTGTAACTTTTGCAGTTTTCCATAATGAAGGAAACTTGCCTGTAGCGAGAGATAAATTACAGATATGTTTTAATGGCTCCAAAATAGCATCCCCAGCTAATTTTAAAAGCTTGGGACTGATATTATCCAATCCAACAGCTTTTGCCGTCGACATATGAGCGATTGCATTATGTATAAAACCGACAGTCATCTGAGGGCAGGCAAATCGAACATCTGCTGCGACTCGAGGTTTTATTTCATTTGGCGCATGTATAATTGGTGTACAAATGTTGCTGAAATAAGTATTAAATGCGTTCGCAATATCGATCGATCTGACCAGTTCACAACCATCGACGACAAGCCTAGTAATGGTTGTTCTGTCAGTTAATTTCAGAATTTCCTTCAGTGTCTTCCAAGCTGCTCGAGGATTTCGTACTATTGCAGCATTAACAATGTTGTTGTAATAGTTCGCCTTCGCATAACGAATAGAAGAGACGACACGATTTCGTAAAGTTTTAAAGATTTGCCAATCAGATTGTGAACTCGACTTCACAGCGATCTTGTGCGCTTTATCACGTTTATGAATTTCATCCAAAATATCACCATTGAGCCAGACAGGAGGTGAATTTTTCACTCTCAGTTTCCTTACTGGGAGATGAGTGTTAATAACATTATTAAAAATATCATACCAGTTTCTGGTCGCACAATCAATGTCTGTTGAGTCAAGAACAGGAGACCAATCTGATTCAGCTAAATCATGCTGAAAGGCATCCAAGTCAAGGTTTTTATATGAACGAAACGATATAGTTTTCGGTTGTTGAGGATCCGACTTGCCTGTTCGACGATGTTACAAAATATTAAATGATGATCACTAAATGGACATGTTCCAGATTTCGAGATAAACTGTTGACGATTCACATATATGTGATCGATTAAAGTTGATGAACTGTCACATATGCGAGTAGGGTCGGTTATCAATTGCGAAAAACTAAAATCGGATTGCAGTGTACATAAACGATGATCAGTTTTTAAGCAGATCGACATTAAAATCGCCTAAAAAAAAAGTTTCCAAATTCAAGTCGTTTATGGAGTTTAGCAACTCAAGGAAAGCATTTAAGTCGGAACTAATTGCAGAAGGCGGGCGGTATACAGGGTGATCAAAGTATTATCACCAAGTCGTTTATGTTTATATTTCCTTTGTTTTTGATAATTAACCAAAAAGTTATGGCTCATTTGAAAGCCCTGAGTATACCATTTCATTTTTAAAAAAGATCTCCTCATCATCCTTTTAAAAAGTTAATTTTTTGGCCATTTTTAAAAACGCCCATTTTTTCGAGAAAATTTATTGACATTTCTAATAACAAATAAACATTCATAAAATGATCTTAGCTGGTTTCAACACTGTGTCCATTTCGCTCAATGCACACTCGTAGACGACGCACAAACTCCTGAACTGCTCTTTCGATCATATCCAGTGGAATTTGCTGGATTTGGTTGATGATTTCCACACGACGGCACCTTACTTAAACTTAAATTTAAATTCAATAAAAAATGGGCGTTTTTTAAAAGGGCCAAAAAATCAACTTTTTAAAAGGATGATGAGGAGATCTTTTTTAAAAATGAAATGGTATACTCAGGGCTTTCAAATGAGCCATAACTTTTTGGTTAATCATCAAAAACAAAGGAAATATAAACATAAACGACTTGGTGATAATACTTTGATCACCCTGTATTAATAGCTTGCGGCTATACTTGCAGTAAGATTGAAATTCTTCCGTGGTGAACACAGGCGTGGACATCGGGTCGTTTTCCAAACCGCCGACAAAGTTCGGCAAGTACTTCACGAAGTTAGCGAGCAAGTCCAAACTGCATTCGGAGATGCATTCGTCGTCCGCTTGCCTAAAACAGAAAAAGGGACATTTTTTTACAAAAATGTTTGTCCAACGGGATCCGGACTGTGCGTACCGACCTACTCGACGTACAAAATCGACCGATTTAACAACGGCGGACAATGCTGACTGAGGCTCAGAATTGAACCCGTGGCACGAATCTAATTGAAGAATTTTAAACAACTGGAGACAGTTTTTTCAGATATTATTTGTACTGTACCTTTCAGAAAAACGCAAAAAACAACGCACAGTACAGTTACTGTAATCGGAGCCATTTTTTCGAAGAATTTCAAATGATCTCGACCGAAAAATGATTTACCAATGAAAATTCGAAGCGTCTACCTACATTTATAATAACCAGTAGCCATACCAGATTTTACCAGATTTTTTATAATGAAGCCAAGATTTCAAGTTTTAACAATAAACATAAAGAGTTCGACAATAAAGAGTTCCGTGAAAAGCTCATGCAAAAAAACAACGACATGCAGAAAACTCAGCATGCAAATAAACACTCACGCTTTTTAAAAGTATCTATAAGCTGCCAATTTTTATTGACTCTTCAATGAGATTGTTTTCTGTCGACTCGTTATTGGTTTTGACGAAATATTTACTATCGGCACAACACAATGAATCATGATTTCATTTTTCAGAAAATTCAACAAAATTCTTGAAACTAAAGTACAGTACATAGAGTGAAACTCTGGTCTAGAACCAATAGAATCGAGAATCGGGTCGAGAATCAATAGAGTTTTCACCAAAAAATAACTATGAAACATACAGTTATTCAAGTGTTTAACCTAAGTGAACAATTTTTACCATAGTGAATTTTTGGTTGTTTTGAAAACAAATGATATAGACGATTCAACTGAAGTGAAATGTACAACTTTGTATTTTGCTTGTAAGACAATCTTTTAGCTTGCTGCCGATACAGCTTCACCACAAGCATGACTACAACTGGATCAATGATGGTTGTGTATAATAAGAAACATCAGTCAATGCAATAATCACCCAGTTCCACATTAACATTGTTCAGCAGTACGTGCATGGCCAGTGGCAGGCTCCAACACCAACAGTAAGCGCAGGTCCAGATATGGTTTGTTATAAACCGAAACATCTTTTAACATGCAGAAAAAGGTTATCGAATAGCTGATGGTCCATGGCCGTTAATTGCTGATATGTTATCAATACTGAGTAATCTTTATGGAGTTTTTTTCATTCAACAATACCATCAGACCGAGCTAAGCTACATATGAACACATTTTTTAAATACAAAAAACATAAATCAGATAAAAATAATGAACATGATTGGTCGTTTCATGCGACTGGTGATGCGCAGTGCTAAATTAAACTCTTTCGCGACTGATACTCTACAAAGACTACAAAAGTAATTAAAACCACACCTACTTCTCTAAAAATATTGAGGCGAAAAGTCGATATTTGTATTTAGAAAGTATTTTCATAATTTATTAGGTTAGGTTTTTAATAATTTATTAGGTTTATGGGTTGAATAAGTTAAGACAAAAAATAGTCAAACCGTGTCACAGTGTCAATGTCATTCAACATCGAGTGAATGTGAAAACGGCGAACGCAAATTTCAAGCTACAAATGTGAAATTTCGCATCCTTACACAGCAATACCCAACCACTTTTTGTAAGCGTAGTTCAGTTATAAAACAAAGCATATTATTGAATGTAACAAAATATAGATATTTTCTTCACCGAAACACAAACAATTAGCCTGCTAATCATTTTAAACGAAAAGTTCGTCGCTAGACCTGCAATTTTTTTAAATACTCGCGAGTCAGATCATTTTTCGGCAACGAGTCGGAATTCGTTAAAAGCTCGTCCCAGCAAAGCTGTTCCAACGTGGGCATTTGCAATGGAATTTTGAACATGCTGTTCGTTCGTTCTTTATCATCGGATTTCGTACATCCGCCGAATACGTACATGCGACCGTCGCTCGTTACGTCGGCGGCGTGCGACCACAACGTCTTCGGCAAGCGCAACGGTAGAAGCTGCCAACGATGCGTCGGCAGGTGAAATCGCCATAAGTCGTCGAAAGCCTTGCTAGCGCCAGCCGCCTGACCTAAATCGCCCGAGGGGATGAAATATCCTCCGCACACGTACACGTAGTCTTCGTGCACGATACACGTATGGCAAGTGCGCGGATCGGGATATCCGTGCGCAGGATCCGGAACGGATACGACATTCGACCAAGTTCCGGAAACTGTATCGAAACAGGGGATAATATCTAGGGAAAATGTCGAATCCTGCAAAAATGTTCACCGTCTAGCCAAATTTGCGAAACGAGTTAAGGAAGGGGCCTTACGAAGGAACAATGGGCTCCGCCGAATATCAAAAGCTTGCGGTCGTAGGCCACCATCTCGTGGCGCACCCTGCCCGGTGGCTCGCTGGCCGATGATGACAAATATTCCCAGTGGAGATTATGCAAATTTAATTTATGAACGAGCAGGCTCGACTGACCGTGGCGCCTGCCGGTAGCGACGTAGACCTCGGAGCCGCTGCGGGCCAGCGCCTGACCGAACCAGTGCCTCGACGGCTGCGGGCAGAGGTCCCCCGTAGTGCGCAATTTCTGCCATTTTTCATTGATTATATCGTACAAATACGTTTCATTGTTATTTCCCCTTACCAGCCTGCTCAGCAGGCTGCCGCCGTAGATCAGCAGGAGATTTTGGTTCAACCTGCACATCGTGTGATTGGCCAGACTTGTCGGCGCGTCGGCCGAGCGCAGCTGTCGCCAGTATTTGCTCGAAAAGTTGTACCGCCATACCTGTCTAACGAAATTATCCTGCATGTAGCCGCTCCGCCATCCGCCTATGACGAACAGCCCGTTGTCGTCCCAGTCGCATAGGACTCGATGTCCCAGCACGGCCGTCGGTGATGTGCAACACGATGGGTTGTAATTTTCGACCGTAAAGGGCGAACACATCAGTGTTAACGTTTCGGGGCCCGAAACGTCGCTCGGAAAACTATAAACGCGTCGTCTATCGACTTTTATCAGGCGATGACGCGTTTTTACCAAAATTCACGTGGAAACGTTACTAGTGTTTTCAAAGTCATATTCAGATTCGAAATGATTCTATATTATGAATAAAAGTACAATGTTAACAGTCTGTGTTCAGATTTGTTTGCATGCTTAAAAATCAACATCTGAATACGGATTGTAATCTTAAATTTTAAAATTACTGTAATTTTATTCCAGCCATTGTTGCGGAAGAACTTCAATGGCCGTAAAACCAGATTCATAATCGCTACGAATGTTTGAGTCTGTTATGTCTTGCGACTTGTTTCGAGTTTGGGGGCGACAAGATTTTTTGTTTTTCATCGTCGCAAACGTGCATTTTTATTTTTCACGATCTACAAAAATAGCCTACACGCTTTAAGCAACCGTAAAAGCATCACAAAACGACGGGGGAAATTCTCAAGAAAATTCGTTTTTCACAACCAGAATCCGTTTCAAAATGAAACATGACGACTGAAATTTTGGTTTTTCCGTTCGTTAAACGACTAAAATTTGAATCAAAAAGATGCTGGCTGTGGATGATGCGCAAAAAGAATTAGAATACTTTGGACGAAACGAAAATTTATAAATGAAAAAAAAAGAAGTTTTTACGTTTGGTACAAAAAAATTTATTATTTTATAGTTGAAGACGACCCCTCGGGTAGGAGGGGGCTGTCTCTCTTCTTCAATCGGTTGGACGTTTCTCGCCGAATTTCGAGGCGTGGTCGGCGGCGTTCTTCATGAATTTCTTTCTCTCTTTCGTGAATTCCTCGGCGACGTCGGCTCGCAACGGGTGCTCAGGTTCGGGGTCGTTGATCAATGCGATTAACGATTCGACAACTAAAAACAATTTGTCCAGCGACTACAGTTGCTGTCAGACCATAGTTATTCGGCGACTGTAGTTGTAAAGGCAACTATAGTTGTCCAGCGGGCTACAGGTGTCTAGTAACAATAGTTGATCAAAGAATAGTTGTTCAAAACTACACTTGTTCAACGACTATAGTTGTTCAGAGACGATAGTTTTTAAGAGAATTATTCAACTATAGACCTATAGTTGACGTACCTTGTTCGGTTTTCGTCGCCGGTTTCCAATTTTCCGGGGCGATTATGGGCAGACAGACTTGGCCTTTCTCGTCGATATTCGGATGATAGATTTTCGTGAGAAACGTCAACTTCGGCGGTTTAAACGGATATTCGGCGGGAAATTCGATTTGAATTTTAAACGCCGCTTTATTGTACGGTTCTTTATCCTATAACAAAAAAAAGACAACCGTTTTTCAGTTAAGACTTTCTTGAGTTCTTCAAGGACTATAGTTGACAAACTATAGTTGTTCATGGACTTCCTCAGGAAGACTTCTATAGTTCGCCATCGTCTATAGTTTAACACTAACTATATATTGACAATAGAACAGAAATGTGTGCGATAGAAATCAATGAAAACAAAAAATGCGCTCTAGGTTTTATTTTTTCAGCAAAAACAGTCACTGTTCTAAGATTTCAAAAAACAAAATTACCGGCACTAAGAGGCCTTGCCATTGCAACATATTCCTTTCGTCGACGTTGATATTTCGAAATGATTTATGATTGCCATTTTGAATGTCGCTGAGCTCCTGAAAAGATTATTTTCCGGGTCGCTTTTTTGTTTTTTAATCGAACAATCGGGTTACTTTTTGTAAACGTCGATTCGCAGCCATTTTTTTTCAAATATTTATATTATCGAGTGAAAAATTACGAAAATTATTACGAAATAATCGATTTCTAAAAAAAGAAAAAAAAGAAAAAGGAAAGAAAAATTTAAAAGGAGAATATAAGATTTTACCCGAAAACTTACTTGAAAAACAAAGTTTTTGTGCCGATTAACGGCAAAAAGGTGTTTTAATTTTAATAAAATGAAAAAAAATTGTAAATTATCAAATAAACAAAATGAGAAAATATGCGTACTCGGCCCGCTTTATTTATTATTTTTGCAGAAAACGCAACATTGTGCAATAAAATGCAATAAAACGAAACAAACCTGCTCATCACTGGAAGTCACATGTTTGACAACTTTTGTTCAAAATAGTGACATTTTCATAAATATCCATGTTCATAAACTATCGGACTATAGTTTATAAGAGACTCTTATCGAAGACTACAGTTTGCCCAGAGACTATAGTTGTTGACAGAGACTATAGTTTATCAAATACTATAGTTTATTGTTGTTCAGAGTATACTGTAGTTGTCAAGTGAGTCTTGTGAGAAAAGTTGTCCAGTGACTATAGATGTCAAGTGACGATAGTTTAACAGAAACTATAGTTTGGTCACATTTTAAGAATTTTATTTATTTTTTCTTCAAATACAAAAAAATAGGAATGTTTTTTTTGAAAATTGGCACCGACTAGGTTGCTGCAAACCAGCATTTTGATCATGCCACACTATCGAAATTAAAATTTCACCCAACAAAAACACAACGAAATAACATTAAAACATACACAAAATCTTGATTTTTTGCACAAACAGTGTTTCAATGAGTATTTATCCGTCCATTAAGCGTTTCTATGACGGAAAAAATCCGCTAACATCGAACCGTCGTTGGATTTGCGGCGAAAATACACTACCACAGCCAAAGCTGCCAAAATGAACGTGGCCACGTACATCAACAGCACCACCGCCGAGATCAAGGCGAAAATCGGCTTGCGCATGCAAACCACCCACGGTTTTTGTTTTTGCATTTTCCGAAGTGATTGCTTGTTGTACAGAGTGATTTTCGGATTCGTGTAATCTGTAAATGCATGACACCCTGTGTCCATACTTGTCCAGTAGCTATAGTTGTCCGGTGGGTATAGTTGTACAGAGGCTATAGTTGTTCAGGGATATAGTTGTTCAGGGGCTATAGCAGTCCTGGGGTTATAGTTGTCCAAGAGGTATAATTGTCCTGGGTTTCAGTTGTCCAGGGGATTTAGTTGTACAGGGGCTATAGTTGCCCAGTGACTATAGTTCTCCAACGACTGAAGTTGTACAGTGACTATACTTGCTGACCATAGGTGACTCCTATTGTAGTTTTTCATTAGCTACAGTTGTACAAAACTAGTTGTATAACTGTCCAGTGACTATAGTTGTTGTCCAGTGACAAAATCTTACTTGTATTTGGTCTCAACGGTTCCGTTTGACGGTTGTAAGAATCCAAGACGGTCAGTTTTTGTTCTGCAATATCGTCGTCGGCCCCTCTGAACGAGTGAATGCCTTTCTCGGTCAAATCTCGTCTGATTCGACCGCTGGACGAACACACCTGAACATCATAATTACTCTAGATTTCAAAAAAACTAGTCGTTTCGTTTTTTGCAAGCTCTTGCAGTGGAAAAACAAAAAAACTGACTTTGATCGTTTCGCATGAGTCGTCGCTGTGACCACTGGACGTGTTACTTTGCATTTTCATGCAAATCGCTACAGTACATTTGAACCACATATCCTCGTTGTCTGCGAATTTAAACGCGTGAGCCGATGCGTAGGCTCGATCCATTTCCTTCGTATATTTGACATCGGTGATTGCCACTTCGTCGGTTGTGCACCTGCGAATCATCACGAGATACTTACAAAAGGCGAGCGGGAAATTTGTTTTTAAAATGTTTCACCCATTGTCCAAAATCTGAACACGGTTACCCTTTCGGCTTTCGGCGGTACAGTGCCTGACCCTTAGTCCGACCACGGCTGAAACAAGCAAAGAATTTCACTGGCCAGTGAAGAAAATTTTTTTTTTCGTCTTCAATACTAGAAGGAGTTGGCAAGAACCAAACGAAAAGCACGGGGTCGCCGACCTTGACCAGCGTCACTTGCTGACCTTGAGGATCGGGTACTTCGCCCTTGATTATCTTGAAACCGATATTCGGCATGGATGCTGTTCGACCAATGACCTTCGTAGCCAAATCACTGAAATTAATTAATTCAAGGACTATAGTTGTTTATAGATTATAGTTATTCGAGGACTATAGTTGTTTATCGACTATAGTTGTTCGAGGACTATAGTTGTATATCGACTATAGTTGTTCGAGGACTATAGTTGTATATCGACTATAGTTGTTCGAGGACTATAGTTGTTTATAGACTATAGTTGTTCAAGGACTATAGTTGTTCAAAGATTATAGTTGTTCAGATGCTAGTTTGCTGAATAGCAATGATATTCAAGTACTTGATGGCGAATCTCGAGGTTACTGTAAGTTCCTTCTGCTTGAAAATACAATGAACCGCGAAGGCCCTGTCCACTTTGGTGACAAACATTGGATGGAACGAAAAGACCCATACGCCTCGGATGACAACATCGCCGTTGTCTTGCTGAAATGTGTACACAAAAGTCGTGACGCAAGCAAAAAAACTTCGCTGTCTATTCGCTATGTGTGCGCTCCCCTATGGGTTATTGTTACATTTTTATGTTTTTAAACGTTACAAGGACGTTGCTCTTTCATCCGTCGACGAAAGGTTAAAGGAGCGAGACCTCGAACAAATACAGTTTGGACAATAGATATACAAAAATAAGCTCAGCGGCTGCGTATTGAAATTGGCGGGAATTTTGAATTTTTGAATATGGGTCGCATGTACTTTCTTATTTATTTTTTTGGTGAAAAATGTTGACCCTCGGGCTACCTTTCGTTTCATTTCCATACCGCAACGACTTAAATCGTGTAATGGCACCGACAATCGAGGCTGTGTCGAGTTGCTGCCCTCCTGCAGAATACTGTAACATCCTGCTGATCGGCGCCAATCTTTTATGTAGACCACGCCTTCGAAGGGTAATTTGGTCAGACCCGACAGTTCGATGTTCTCCGGTCCGCAACTGACTCGAGGATCGCCTATTCGTGCGAAACAAACCAACTACGAATGATGACGTCACTGGCTAAAAATTTTCGACTCACCTAGAAGGCTGTTATCGATGACGTTTATCGCAAAATTTTCTCCGATGAATAGCTGAAAAGCGCAGCGAGCTTGCAATTGCATTTGAAACATTAAATCGACAGTTACAAATCAAATAGTCATCAGCTCACGAAATTTACAAGCACAAATCAGACAACAAATTTGCTGAAACGAGCAAAAAAATGATTCCGTAATTTTGAACAGATTTGACATTTCTGTAAAATTGATTTGTTTTCATGTTTTGAATTTTGGTATCGCAATCGTTTCGACCTTTACCCTTTTTGGCCAAATATGTATAATGAAAGTTCGTACTAAGAAGGCAGTCAATGACTGGACAGCCTTCACGCAAACTAACTATAGACTGGACCAAGGTCGAACTATCAACAGTATAAACAGGTAGAACGCTTTCTGAATTCATCTTGCAAAAGGTATTATTAAAACGAGCCAAAATACAGTTACCTAAGTCATAAAAATGCTCAATAAAACAAAACATTGCTCATTATTGGTCGCTGGCTACAATTTTACGAGGCGAATAATGGTTAAATTTCTTACCAAAAATACAATTAAAATCGAGCAATAATGAGAAGCACCCATGGCGGAAAATAATAAAAATATTTTTCACTTTCAATGTAATTTTTCAAAAATGATTTCTCTCGCGAAACATAAATTTTACGGGCGAGTAAAATGTGAAAGCGAAATCATCGCCTCGGCTTAAATATCATTGACCAAACAATGACGACCGATGCACACGCGACCACTACCAGCAACCAAATCGGGGGGAAATTCACCTCTTACAAAAGTGGAACATTGCCTCCGGAGTACCTGGACCCGATTCTCAGTGTCACCGACCTTGTTCGTATATTTTATGCGTATATTGCGTACCGTGCCCATATTTTTACGTGACATTCTCTATTCGGTACTTGTTGCCTGTACGCCAACCCCGCCTTCGGTTTCATGGAAATCGAAACTGTCTCTCTTTCATTTTCACTCTCTGCAGAACGGTTTTTACTTTCGAAGGGTACGGTACGAATTTAAATGGTTTTCTATTCATTCGCCAATAGTTCGATGCCTCGCCGTCAACGAAGTTCGCGAATATATTGAATCGTTCAATTTGATGACAGTTTGAAAAACAACAACAATGAACTATTTGCGACAAGTTTATGACAATATGACGACCAAAAAATAAAGCCGAACAGTTTTACATGGTGAAGAATAGCTCAATTAGACTTCGACTAAGGGAAACACTGCGATCATGAACTTCGCAAGTTCAACATTTCTCTCGATGAAGAGAAATTAAAGGGAACTAAGTTTGTGAAAGTGAAACACGTATTTAAATGTTGATTCGCAAGTACACATGTTAAAAGTCTGCCAATTTGATGTACGCACGTTGAAAATTGGATGCACAACGCTTTTCGTTCTGCTTTCCTTTGTTCCAAAATTTGCGTTGTAGTTTGATGCGTAATTATGAGTTAAAAATTACCGAAAACTGTCAGTTTGGATGTTTATCCAGGCACAAACCGCTAATAATTGTTTGTAGTATCAATTCCGAAAGCATACTGAATTTTACGAAAATTTACACAAGCATATAGTAAATTGGTAAATTAACATGTACTCGCGAATCAACATTAAAATATGTATTTCACTTTCGCAAACTAAGTTCCCTCATAATTTGGAATTAGTCAATACATTTGCAAAATGGCGGCGAGAATGGTTTATTTTTGCAGCCGAATTTTCCATTTAGAATCAGTGGCGGATCGGAATTGATAAAGAATAATTTTCTTCGTAAATCATTTTGAATTCGTATTCGTGCGGTTATATTCAACGGTCTTATTGTGTATTCGACTTCGATGTATTCCACGTTTCCGGTAACATTCTTTTCCAATATTTTCACTTGTTCTTGATTGTCTCGTTCGATTAGTCGGACTCCGTGTTGTACCATTTGATTGGTTGTCCATCGAGTAACCTTAACGAGTTCGATATCTTTCATCGGTTGACACTCGCTAAAATTTTGCAGAGCATTCTTCGTGTAATTCTTTATCAGTTCGTACGATCGATTTCTAATCGGATCCTCTGATTGGATGATTTCCAGGGGAATCAAACAAACGCAGTGATTCTCGGGTATTAAGGCTTGTTGACAAGTTCTATTTTTAGATATGACATTGTGCAACGGGCTTACACCTTTCGACTGTCGAGGGAATTTCTCGTCGATTCGATTCCCATCGAAATTTCCATCGGTGATATCTTTCAAAAGTTGATAGAGGTCGAAATTGCTGATCAATCGATTTTGATTCAGTCTCAGGTTGTTCATGATATTTGGATGCTTGTTCTTGAACCACTGCGGGAACACTACCAAGAACAGTGGCATGCGCTCTTCGATACGACCAACGAATTCGTACCTTATCGAGCCGATTCGTTGACCGTGGTCACCCATGATCACTAGGACAGTTTTGTTCAAAGAGTTGGACTCTTTTAGACTGCGAACCAACTGTTTCAATTTTAAATCCATCAATGCGAAATTACTGCACTCGTCGTGCCCTAGCTGGGCGATTGATGTGAATGTGAAATGACACGTGTCATTGTAGAGCATGGACATCTGTTCGTGAAATTCCAATTGGTAGTCGAATCCGAATTTGTTGCCGTTACACAATCTGGAAACATTTCCAATGGGGTAGCCCACTGGCGAATATTTTCTGTTGTAAATGTAGAACGGTCGAAACCAATAATCGGTTGGTTGAGTATGAAAACCGTTAAATTCGGGTGTCGGATAATGCATGAATCCATATCCGAGGCTGACTGGATCGTCGTTCAACAGTGTTGCGCAACCTTTGTCTGAATATAGTATACACTCTCGCAACTGTTTGTGCAAAAGCTGTACTCGACTTAATTTTCATTACCTTGGTATTCTTTCCATAAAAATGGCATCGACGTGTAGTTTACTTCTACTCCCGACGGATAATCGGCCGGCATGTCGTCGGATAAATTCAAGTACCTCAAACCAGTCAACAAAGGCAGCAGATTTGGCAAAGTATTATCGGCCACTTTTACGAAACCCCTTAAATCGAATGCGTTCAGTTCTTTCGTCAAATATTCGAAACTCAGCGGCATATGTCGAATGAACGCGTTACGCGAAGCGCTGTCCATTTCCAAGATATTCAGACTTAGAATTTCTTCGGTATTTTTGTGGAATGTCTTGTTAATTTTCGGTATGACGTGAGCCAATGCAAATTTATAAACAACCAAAGTGTCGTTAAGGCGCGAACATTCAACTTCGATCTGATCGTGCGATACATCTCGTTCATGTTCATCCACAGAAACCCAATCGCCGATATGAACCGGGCTGTTCTTCGCCGGCCATAGCGTTCCTCCGATTGGACGATATTTGCAAGTTACCGTGAAGTTTAATTGTTTCGTAACGTTTCCTCGATCCAAGGATATCCGACCGTTTTGAAACTTAATTATATCGGGTAAAACATGGTTGCACGTCACATTCGAAACATCCCTAACATAATCGACGAGACTCGCGTCCCAGGGATGTAGTATCGGATACTTGCACTGATTGTCTAGTGGATGTGTGTCCTCAAGGTGATTAGTATTCTTGCTATTATTGATGAGCTTAGATTCTACCCCCATCCCAATGTTTCCATCTATGGTGTTGTTGATGACAGTTTTTTCTCGATTTATGTCACGAGAATCGTTTTCTTTTTTAGGTGTGGTCACTCGATTGTGTCCTGTCCTATTATTTGAATTCGTTACAGTGGCTGGTAACAACTTGGGTTCAATTTCTGAACTGGATTTTACCATTAATTCATCTTTGCCTTTTCCATCAACCTTTCCGCCGATTCTCACCGCCGAATCTTCTTCACCATATTCAAGATTTAGCGTTTTTCGTATCACAACCGAAATATTGTTAAATGACGCCACGATAACTATTGCAATGATGGTGGCAACTAGCAACTTTATACTGTTGATTCGGCACGTGGGTCCGCCTGATTTCGAATACGGTCGATGATGCGATTTGGATTTAAGTGATCTCAAATAAGATCGTCGATTCATTAATTTCATGGTCAAAGTTACAAATAACTTCGTACGAACTGGTAGGGAGAGTTAATAAGTGATTACAACAGAAAGGTCCCATCTACTGTAGCTCATGTTATTGTAAACATTAAGGGCGTTTCATAATTTTATCTTTAAATTCAATGAACCAGGAGTTGTTTGTAATAAAATAAATTGTAAATAGGGAGACTAGGCTGAAGTAATCGAAAAGAACAATAAAGATAAGGGAATATTCGAAGTAACTGTCGAGATGACTACATTACAGTGGAATTTCGATATAACGAACATCCAGTATAACGAACACCCCCACTATAACGAACGAAATGCCTGGTCCGGACAAATTTCCTATTTCCCTGTGTTATAAAACCTTCTTTATAACGAACTTCGATATAACGTATAACGAACGCACCAGAAAGTCCCCACAACCCTTAAAGTTGAGTAAACATTCGATATAACGTACGCTGAAGACATTATAACGAACCTTTTTATGCAAAATTTAGCTGTTTATATCCTGCACATTACCACTGTCCGATTTCTTTGAGAAACGAAAAATGTAAACATTATTTCTGTATTCATTTCTTTCAATGTAAACCCTATGAAAATGTCGATTTCTTCAAAACGTACATCAATTTCTCTTGAAAAAAAGCTTCAAATTTTAAACCAGGTGGACTCTGGTCTACCTTACTCTACAATTGCCACTGAATTTAAAATATCCAAAGGATCGGTTGCAGATATAGTGAAAAAACGAGAAACTTATGAATCTTCCAATGCACCAGGAAAGCGTCAAAAATTGGAATGGAAAATGGCCACAATTGGAAGAAGCTTTGTTTACATGGTTGAAAATAAATAGAGCAGAAAATGTGCCTATTTCGGGCCCTCTTTTAATTAAGAAAGCCGAACAATTAGCACAAATTATGAAAATTGAAGATTTTAAAGCAAGTGAAGGTTGGTTGAATAAATTCAAGTTGAGGAATAATATTGTTTTCAAAATATTAAGTGGTGAAGGTGCTGCTGTGAATAAATCTCAATTCGACACTTGGCTTAATCATACATTACCTGCGCTTTTAAAAAAATACAAAGAAGAGGACGTTTACAATTTGGACGAAACAGGTCTGTTTTTCCGTTTGTTGCCAAATAAAATGATGACATTTAAAGGTGACAAGTGTCATGATGGTAAAAGAAGTAAAGAACATATTACGATATTATTGGGATCAAATATGAATGGCACTGACAAATTGAAGCCTCTCGTTATTGGCAAATTTTTAACACCAAGATGCTTCAAAAATGTTCAGAGCCTTCCGGTTATTTACCATGCGAATAAACGTGCATGGATGACTTCCGCAATCTGGGAAGACTATTTGAGAAATATGGATAAAAAGTTTAAACAGCAAAAGCGACAAGTTTTATTCATTATTGATAATTGTCCTGCACACCAGGATGTCGACAATTTGAAGCACATTAAAGTGGTTCATCTGCCGCCTAATACAACCTTTGCAACTCAACCAATGGATCAGGGTGTTATACAAAACTTTAAAACACATTACTGTCGTCTGGTTTTGGAAGAAATATTATTCAGCATTGATGGCAAAACTGATCTGCAATTGAGTGTCCTTGATGCAATC
>JAQGBA010000869.1:0-22248 GCA_034698125.1 Prionchulus punctatus
ACCGCCAATCGAAATAATACTTAATCAACAATCAAACGAATCATCGGTTTATAACGAGAAAATAAACGGAAATACGACGATACCGCCCAGATTTCGAAAAACTGATCTTAAGTATTACTCGCAGACAGTTTTTTGTTTTGGGGCATTCATGCATTATTCATTCGAGACTAATTTATATTCCATATTTCAGATGCATAACTAATACGAACGATCATACGAAAACTACGTTAAATCCAAATTCAGGCAAAAATAATAAACTGACGAACGTTAGGGAGATCAAAAATTCACAAGAGGAGTTTAATGTCGATTCTGTATTTTCCGTGCATTCGTTGCAAATGAACGAACATTCACTGTTCTCGAACGACGACGAAGCTTACATTCGTCCGAATCCTAAAAATGGCAACTTATCAGATATTTCGACCAGTATAAACGTTTCCCAGGATTTAAACAACCAAATAAAGTTGATCAGTGAGGTCGACGTTTCGAACGTGATTGAAGAAAAAAGAAACGAAAATGAATTGAATTTCGAAACGAAAGACGACGATTTAGGTTTGTGAAACAGTTTGAGCGTGTCGTTTCATTGAACGAGTGAAGTTTGTTTCAGGTTTCGATCCTTATACGGAATCGAGCAAAGGTTTAGAAGACCTTGTACGTCAAGAAAAGGAGCAATTGCAGCAGCATAAAGTTTATTTGCGTCAACTTCATCAGACGAATCGAGACAGTTGGCAGCAAAGTAGAGAACAGAATAGTTTTGGAGCTCAACATAGACGTTTTCCTTGCATTATTTACTTCCGTTTTCAGAGCCGCCGGGCATAAATTCTATCCATCACGCGACGATGCCTACCTTTCAGAAAAAGGATCAGTTTTATCCGTTGATGTTACCCGAATCAGGGAAATTTTTTAATTCTGAATCACCAAATACGAATCAGCATCTGTCGCCTGAAAGAATTTCGCAACCAGCTTTCGGTAAGTTGCGACAGTTTTTTCAAGCGCGAATAGTTAGTTATATAATCTATTTTAGCAAATTGGATGGATCAACAACAACGGCAACACGAAAATCCACGGTCGATTGCTCAGCAAATTCCGAACGTATTTTACAATTCTTCATTGCTTAATAAATGGTCACCATCTGAATTAAATATTTGTCTGAATTCGAGAAATTACCGATCTCCACCGTTCGTACAATTGCAAACAGGTTTTAACGGCATGAACGCGTATTCAGGTGATTTTTTTATATTTAGGATCTACTTTCGTGTCACATTCATTTTTTAGACTTTTGCAGATTTGCGTAACGGATTTTCGCCGGCTCCAGTTGCTAACTGTTGGATGCCGTGAACAATACCTTAAAGGGCGGACGTACGATAGTCGAAACTGGTGATTTTTTTAACCAGTAACTTTTTAATTTTACTCACTCGTTAAAAGTAAACAATTTAATCGTTTATATAAACTTAACGAGAGCAAAAAATGAAACAACTATGTTCGCTGTTGACTCGCTAATCGCTGGAAAAATGTTTTAAGATACTTCTGGAAGGCTTTCGATTCCATAGATTTGAGAGCGAAACAAAATTCATTCAAGGCATCGTTGGGAAGTTTAAGGAAAGTCCATAATTGCTGGCTTATAAATTCTAAAACTTCTTCGCCCTAAAATCTGGAAAAATTACATTACAAAATATGCATAACGCTTTCCTAACGCACTTTTATTTCGAAAAATCGTTTGATGAAGGTTCCGATTTCGCTAATAACCATCACAGATTGCGCATCGCCGAAATCGAATCCCGATTTCAATGGAACGGCGAAACACGCCGTTAACATTTGCGAATACGCGAAATCGAATAACCATCCAAATGAATTTACGTTATCGGCCGTGCAACAATCGAAACATTTGTGAACCATATTGAAACATTGTTTTTGAACCTGAAAAACACTTCTTTGTCACAAAATCGACTAAACTGTAGAAAAATTGAATCCTAAGAACTCACTATAGGATCGTGCCCGAACATGGCACCTTCGAGAATAAATCTCAAAAAGACGTCTAAATTTTCGGTTCCGATGCAAGTCCATAAATCCAGCATTTTATTGTTTGCAATAACGGACAGCAACTGATAGTAGGAACGTCGTAAATATTGAGAATCACGCGTGGCCACTTCATCAGTTTGGTCGATTTGAACGGATAACGCTCTCCAAATAGTTGAATATAACGAAATCATATCATTTTCTAGAAAGGGAACGACTTCGGCCTAAAGAGTGTTCGAAAATATAATTCTAAGCAAAAACAAGTTTCATGCGAAAATGTCACTTTAAATTTCGCAATTGCTTGTTGCACCAGGGTTAGAAAATCCGTAAGAGATTTCAAATCGGTGACGGCCGATAGAAACTTTTGAAAAACCGGCGATAAATGTGGAAGCAATTCGTTCTCCAAACAGATAATCATCCGATGCAAATATTGCCTCAACCCGTTCAACAAAGGAGCGTGATTTGGTCCGATAGACGAAAGAAAAGCCTACATTAATGAAACATTCCAGACAAATAACTATGGAAACAAGTTCATTAGAATTTTTACCGTCATTAGCTGCAAAAATATATCTTCGCAAAAGCACGTTTTCATGGTTAACTGGTTGGAAAATGCTTTGCTAGTTCGGCTTAAATGAGCACAAACGGATTCTCAGCATTTTCGAATGAATTTTCGGATAAGAAAGTTCTTACCTTGCATAAGCCATAATATTATTTATATAATCGATTAATATTCGCCGTTCCTCTAAATCGCTAGTTCGATCTAACAATGTGAGACCTTCGTTGAATCGTGAAACTAAACTTCCCAACAATTGTTCCATGTATTTACGTTTTTCCTAAAAAACGTTTAGATTTTACTTCTAAGAGGCGCATTTTGTGAAAACAAAAAATAATCAACCTCAGCGCTGAAATTGCCAGAAACAATTAACGTGCCGGCGGTTTCGAACAAAAATAATTGATCTTCGGCAGATATTCGTCGTTCAGTGGTTTGAGGAGAAACAGCTAATAAATCTTGCAAGTGAAACAAAATTTGGCCCACGTACTGCTGCAGAGAAGATCTGAAAACGATCAAAAATTTTCAGTTACTGGAAACCAAACGAAAGAATGTGGTTAACTTTTGCGATCGAACGAATCTCGAAAATAAATAAGTCGTTCTGCTTCGAACGCGTCCTGAATTATGATGCAACCCGCGTTCATCCAAAAACGACGTCTAGCACCAAAATAACAAGTTCGAATTAGAAAATCAGCCATTTTTCATTTCACTGACCACAGTGTCGGGTAACAGATCCTGCTCCATAGCGAAAAGTTTGTCGTATCTGCAAACAGTTTCGAAATATTGCAAACAAACTGCAACGTGATTCTGATGACTAACGCCACTGACAATCATCTAAAATCAAAATAACGTAGAACCATAAATCGTTTAAAAAATTTAAATGAACAAGATGCAAACGTACCATTCGAACCATTTTTTTCAATGACATTGCTTTCTTGTCCGATGAAACGAATAAATTTCCTTGATTCGACTGTCATAAAAAACAGAATAAGCACCGAAAGTACAGCGGAATTGAAATCGACGTAGTTACCGGCATTGCTTCACCCAAAAAGAACAATAAAGATATGGCTAATTCGATATCCCGGTAACCTAACTGACGCCAATTCGTAAACGTATTAACTACCAATTCCTCAACAGTTTCCATCGTTACTTCGCCTTCCTGTAATTAAAATAATGCAATAAATAAATGCAAATTGAAAGATATCTGTGCAAACAAGTTTCGAGTATTTAATTCAATTGCTTAGTGATACTTAAAATAGTGAAAGAAAAAAGAAATGTCTAACGAGCATTCCGACGTTCATGAAAATTGTTTTCAATTCTTTGCGAAATTCGATAAATTCAGCTTCGTTTTCGCCCTTAAAATTTCATAAATGAAACAAAAAATACGTCGAAAAATCCTTCTTATCAAGCAGGCAGTACTTCATGCTCATGATCGTAATCATCAGGAAAACGATACCTTCGTAAATTAACCAACAAAAGTTGCTAAAATTGAACAAAATTAGTTTCGTAAAATTTAATTTAAATAAAAAATGAATGAAACAAACTCGAACGAATTTCTTCTGTTCTATCGTCAACGGAACCATTTGTTTCAATAAAACGACGTACAGATGACAAAATTCGATAACGCAAGAAGAAACAAGAGTATCCTCGTGAGCCAAACACGATAACATTAAGTTCAATTTAATTTCAATCATCGTTAAAATTTCTAATGTTAAAGCAACGGATTGGGGCGACTTGATGAACCTAAAAGAATTGCTTACAGTAAATTTTTGGATACACAAACCGTTACTGGATGAGTACGTATACTTGGAATAGCAATCGATTAAAACGCAACCTATACAATTTACAAGTTCGGCTAATTTGATCAAATGATCAACATCGGTGTCCTAAATGAAACAATTTTTCAATATTTAAGGTCATAAAAACGAAACAGTAAGTAAAACAAACTTGATCAATTTTATAAACACCGGTGTTTTCTAAAATGTTATCCATCGCACGAACTAATTGCATTTTTAATGCTGGATCCATGCCTTTCGTTAATATCGAACAAACACAATCTGTGGCTGCTTCTTGAGTTTCTTCGGATAAACTCAAACATTCAACAATCAGCGGAACGAAACGATCATTGGCGATTAAAGTAATTTCAATCCACGCTACGTATGCTCCAATCGAATTCAAACATAAGTTCGTAATTTTGGGGATAGATCTCATGTTTTTAATCTATCAATAATTGAAACTGTTACGAAGAGTTTTGATTCTAATTTATACGTGCTAAACAATATTCTTTGTTACGATCAACCAATACGTACCAGGATTTGATACCATGATTCGACCATATTAAGGACACAGATTTCTCGCATTTTATCTCTTATTATTGTATTTCGTTCGCATTCCTGAATAAAAAAGCGCTCATTATAGATCTATTTGATGCTCGATTTTTTTGCCAATAAAACTTCTTTCGTTCGTTGTATTTCTCGATCTGCAACTTCAGTGTCGATCGCCAACAGAACTCGTAAATAAAATTCAGTGACACTATTATCGGATAGTTTGTTCAAAAAAACATCGTGCAAAAATGAACTCCATCTACAGTTGAAACATGTCGGGAAAGTTGCAAAAAAATTAATACAATATTTTCAAATGAAAAAACGCACCGGTGAGGAAAATCAACGATGAATATCAAAGAGAAAATCTGAGCCATTTTGTTTTTAAGAAAATATGGAACGGTCGGTTGAGTTTGGATCTGTTCTAACCATCGTAACATTAACTCTCGAATTACATTTATGTCATCATTGTTTGCATGAGCGTAACTGAAAAGCGAACCAAATAGATTAAAGAAAGTGAGCATTCGTGGAACAATTTTTTTGCCTTTTGGCTAACGAACCGAGTTTTAAGGAAGTGCTCGATAACTTGAAAACAAAGAAATTTTAATTGATCGTCGCTTAAAAAACAGAAAACGTGTTTTACGAAAGAATAGTGTTTGAAATTGGATGAGAAAACCTCGTAATTTCTTTAGCAATTATATCGACACAATCTCGCCATCCAGTGTCAGAATTTCTCAGCTGATCGAAAAACGATAAAACCTGTAACATTAAATATTTAAAAATGAATTGAACGGGTAACTGTTAAGTTTAATCATTTCTAATAATTTCAAAACTTTAAATAAAATTTACTCGAGATTGCTCTTTAGTGTCCATTAAAAATTGAGCCGAGCAAAACTGTAAACTCTCGAATAATTCCATCGTCTATCTAGGAACTGGAATGATAGTGAATTCGAAAACTTTTAGTTTGTTAAAGATAGTTGCACAAATGGGAAATTAGTTTCATCATTTGGTTGATAACTTGGTGCACATAGAAACAAAAGTATTTCAAAATGGATCCGTATAAAAATTCATATATGAAACGCAAAATTGAACTCCTGCGCGTTTTTCTTGACAAGCATTGAAAGAAAAAAACAGTAATCCAGATCGAAAGATAAATGAAATTTGTAATTAAAGCTCGCAAGCTTAATGAAGTTCGAAATCTTGGAAAATAATTAATCATTTGAGAACTTTCGTTGTTGAATGAATTTGCAATCTCACAAATTCCTAAATGTTTCCACCGAAGATTTAGTTACAAAACAAGTTAAAATATTCGTTCAGTTTTTTATTATCGGGTATGCAACAGAGAAACATTAACAAGTAAAAGTAATTATTCAAATTAACAGTGACAAAGCAAACTTTGTGACTATATCGAAACGACAAAAACTGAACGTGCAAATTAATTAGATTGGTAAGATTTACGGCGAGTCCATGTCGTTTGATGTATCTGATTCGCAACTATCTTCTTCTTCGACGACGAACTTGTAATCGTTTTCCCAATCCCACAAATCAGTTGAATAGATTTTATTACTGTCAATGATTTCCTGTAGATAACGCGTGAGTAGCTGGTAATTTGGCTGATTATCAAACCTGAAAAAATTATGCTTAACGCCACGTAAGCAGAAAATGCAAAAATCGGTTACATACTTTAAGGAATTCAAATGTTCACCGAATTTCTGTAATTGCGGCAATTCTGGCGTCAAATCGACTAAATCGTATTTCATTTTATCTTGCAACACTTCACCAACTGTTCGAGCACCACGCCACGGCAAATAACCTTTCCAAAATTCAACCATCATGTAGAACATTGATATCAAATCGTCTTTTCGTCCAAGATCCTTAAAACAGCATAAAAAAATATCACCAAATACATTTTGACCTTCTATGTACTCTTCAATTACCTTTCTATTATGAGCTGTTAACGAACAGTAACGCATCGTACCGCGGAAACCAACGCCCTTTCGTTCTGGTCGAATAATTCCGTGTTCGTCCGCGTAAAATCTCGCTAATCCAAAATCCAACAGGAATACAATGTTTTTAGTTTGCGTATCGGTTCGGCCCATTGCGAAATTCGACTTAAACGTGTATCGTGAAACATTTCAAGCTTCAGTATTCTACTGCAGATGTGACACTGGAAAATTCTTTACCGGTTTTATATCTCTGTGAATTACGTATACTGAATGAAGTTCTTGGATTGCTTCTAAGCACTGATTCGACAAACGCACGCTCGTACTAAGTGAATACCGTTTCGGATTTACCGGACTATTACGACGTAAATGAGCCAAATTTTCTCCTACCCATTGCATAACAATGAAATTTATTTCACCTTGCGTTCCTGCACCGTACAGTTCTGTGGCGTGCGATTTACCTTGACGGCAAAGAACAAGTTGCAAGCAAAAATTCCAAAAGCATGAAAAGCGTGCACTACCTTGGTATTTTTTTAATACTTGTAGTTCCATCGGTAGTTGGGCTCGGCTTCCTTTCAACGCAGATTCGACTTTTAACGCTTCGTATCGACTCAATAGATTATCTCTGACAACGTATATTTGACCGAAACAACCAGCGCCGAGTTTGCTTGTCTGTAATAAGAAACAAAACAAAAAACGTTTTCAACAATTGAAAATGTAATAAAAACGTACAACCACCCATCGATTTTTCAATACATCGTTTATTGCGCAAAGATCAGGTTCTGGTTGAGTTTCTCCTAATTGTTGAACTTGTTGTTCTGGAGCGGTAGCCTGCGTTGGTAGATTCGGTGTTAATGCTGCTATTTGATTGATCATTTCTAAAATAATAGAGGATAAAAAATAATAATCGTACTTGAAAAGAAACTTGAAAAGAAAGAAAATAATAACCGACCGCACCGTGAACGATGGACCAACAAATGAAATTCAACTAAGCTGGGTGTAAAGGAAAAAAATTTGATTGGTTGTTGAACGCTATAGAGGAATATTTTGTGATTTACATTTGAATGAAGTATTGAATAACAAAATACTGATTTTATTTGAAATCAATAATTCACGAGAAATATAATCGCAAAAACTCAGAAGCATTTTGTCAAGGAAACCAAATCTAAGGAAACAATGCGGCTTGTTTTCATTGATGATCGAGAAAACTTGCAATTAATTTCTTTGTCTTGTTTCGAAAATGCTCCTTTTTTCTGAAGTTAGAAAAAGTAAGAAAGTAAATAAAAATAACGTGAAAATGCACTTGTGCTTAGGTATTGAAATTCTGTTGTAAAATCTTGACATAGTTGATCGAAAGTGTCACCATTTTGTTTTAACAAAACTGTTTTACTAATCTGATTACTTAACTTTTTAAAAGTGCATTTAAGCCAAAACTTAGCGCATCGTTATCTTAAAAAGATTTCAAAGTTACACCAAAACCTATTTTAACGCCCATTAGTCGAAAATTTTGTCCACCTTTCAAGTCGTCAGAAAAATGAAAGTAATAATCGTTGCTTTGTCAGGTGAAAAATACGAATAAAATACGAAAAGAATATATTTAACTGATAAAATAGCTGCTGATTTTTAGTTTTCTTTGCTGTTGCGACAGCGAAAGAGCCTCGAAATGATAACATGGCCGAGAAAATTTTCGACACCTTGACCAATGCGTTGGAAACTGAAAACCTTCACCAACTTTTAACATACTTCGGGGACGAGAAATCGGATAGATTATGTCCTTTGTGTCAAAAACTTGTTACAGCTTTGGATTCTTTTCTGGGCGATGTAAAAGTTCAATCGAAGTTATCAGCGGCTTTGGCAAAGGTTTGTGACAAAATAACGGATACGAATAAACAACAGTCGTGCACAAATTTGATCACGAAAGATTTCCCTATGGTTTTGGAAATACTGAAGTCTCTTCTTACTCCAACAACTGTGTGCTCTAAGTTGTTCAAATTTTGCCCTAATCCATCAACCACAGGTAGGTGACCGCAAATGGCATAACGTAAAAATGTTAAACATTTTTTCTTCTTCTCAGATCTTGCAACTTCCGATAATCCTTTTGTGCCGCAAGTCATTAACGATTTGAAATGCGCTGCTTGTTTCTCTGGATTCGCCTTTATCCAACAAGCTTTTTTAAACAACGACTTTGCTACGTTTTGCATAGAAGAAATACAACCAGCTTGCGATTCCATATCGGATAGCGAAAAACATCAAAAGGCAAGTTTCATGAACCTCTCCGATTTCTGCAAGTTTTTCTGTAATAATTTCCTATTTTTCAGTGTCTCGATACAGTTACTAAAGTCGTTGGAGACATATTTAGTGGATTAAATAACTACGTTAATCCACAAAATTTATGCTTGGGAGGTGTAAGTTGAAACAGCGATATATTTTGCGTTACCTTTTTGTTTTAATTAAAAAAATAATGTTTTAGAAAATCCCTAACAATGGTTGTCCGCAATCATTCTTGGCGAAATTCAAAGTTTGAAAGCACAAGAAAAGCTATAAAACAATAATCATGTCTCAAAGTTACATCAGTTCCAATTAAAATAAAACACTATTCGCAACATATTTTATATATTTGCTGTTTTGATTTCGAATGCATTAAATTTCTTCCTTCTCCTTCGATTTGATGAAAACTGTTTCTTCTTCTTTCATCGTTTTTATTAGCACCCTGACTGATTTAATTACATTTCGGATTTTTAACCAATAAAACTTTTTAAATCCGAAATCACAGTTTCGGTTTAACGTTGTTGGTTTTTATCTAATGATAAAACGCGCAAATGATTGCAAACGTCGAAATTAGAATCCGCATGACGAAGGAAAACGCTAATCGCAAAAAAGATTTCATTTTTGAACAAAAAAGACGATCATACTGTAACAGCTCTTCGTAAATTTCTCAAAGAAAAAAAATTAAATGTATTATTAGTAGCTTTTCCTTTATTTTCTCAATCTGATAATTTGACAATTTATTATCGTAATGGACCAAGAGTAGTATATTAACATGCACATGTGAAGGAGAGATAAAGTAAAAATGAAAAACTGTGTGAATAGAAAAGGAGGAAAAAATATGTGCATCGCCATTTTCCACATAATTTTCTGTATCCTTTTTGATTGATTCTCGCCGCGTGGTCACCAATTATTGTTATGAGAGGAACCGAGCCACTATCGCCTCCGACCGGAGCCATTTTGAGAAGCTAGCCAAGCGAGAATGAAGTCCATTTACGGTGTATATTGAGAGTCGGATAAAACGATACCCTGCCGTTTAGCGGTTTCGTTTTTATTCACTTTCATGATTTCTTTGTTCACCTCACATCCAAGTTTGCCAATAGTTTTCAGACAGTTAGAGACTTTGGCTATATAAATTACATTTTTCATCGAATTTCGGGGTAAGAAATTGAAAATGTGGAATTGAATTAGATGTTGATTGCTGATAGCCAAAAATATTCCCCACACTAGAACTCAATTATTAAGAAGATTTGTTCAGTAATATGAATCGAGGGGTGAATCGAGTTCCTCAAGTTGTTTTTTTGTCGAATAAATTGTTTCACGTACTTTTGTCAAAAAAATCATTTAAAAAACGTTCTTTTTTCGAAGTAATTCTATACTTTAATACAACTGAATCCAAAAACTTCAAACAAAAACGAAAGAATTATATTTCTTCAAACTTTTATCAAAATGACGTTTATATGAGTTTTTACGACTTTTCAAAACGATAAGAAGACGCTATAAAATTATCACGAGGTTAAACTATTTTTTAAACATAACGCTACCTCAAATTTATTGTTAGTGTCGTTTTTCTCGTGGTACTTCCGATATACATAGTCAGGAAAAAGTTTTCCGTTTCATTTTTTTGTAATCGACATGGCTGCAGGCGGGACTACTAATTACCTCCTTCCGAAAGATATTGAAGGTAAAAAAGTGTTACAACGTTCGTGAAAACTGTCGCAAATGTTTTCTCATTAATTCCGTATTTCGTCTTTCCTCAATTTTCATTGCATGCTAAAATAATTTCTATAAGTCATGCGGAATAATTCGAAATATTTTTTTCTACCTTCGCTTATTTCGATTATCTGCTTTCATTATGCAAAATTTTCGCTTTTCATCGTCATGCTGATTGAGTTATAGTTTCGGTAACAAAGGTATGTATGTTTGACGTGAAATGTTTCATGACCGCCAGATGTGTGACAGGGTACGATAGTAGCAGTCTTTATAATTCGAATTCTCATCTTAGGTTCCTCAAAGAAACGATAAATTACCTCACAGTGTCACACTTAACTGAATCTTCCATTCCATTTCTATCGTAATAAAAGCAGTTAATAAAAAAACTACCGTTTTACTTCGCTACGTTGTCCTTCAGGTTTTCGTTGAGAATTGTCTCTCTGACGTTGACAAAAAAATCGTTTTCGACTCTTTTATGATG
Source organism: Prionchulus punctatus (assembly GCA_034698125.1). Taxonomy (NCBI): domain Eukaryota; kingdom Metazoa; phylum Nematoda; class Enoplea; order Mononchida; family Mononchidae; genus Prionchulus; species Prionchulus punctatus. Next base: position 11,287 of record JAQGBA010000869.1, read on the forward strand.
GATTGTTACCGATAAGTTTTCATTTTTAAAACTTTTAAGTTTTTTTAAACTAGTATAATTTCATTGAAACCTCATAAGTTACTCCTGTGAAAGTTCTATCATAAAATAAAACAATTACGCTTTGCTGAATATTTAATTCGAGGTTTTTTTCCATACTGAAACGAGCTAGTCAAGTAAATAGGTGTGCAATTGTGATTAAATCGACCTGATGAATTTGTTTTTAGAGCTAAACACGTTTCACGAAATTTTTTCAATGAAATGAGAATTATGATATTTGTCTTTGCGATTAAACTGTGTGTTTGTCAAATATCAGTTTTTGCTGACAAAATACTTGGCTTAATTTGAAATTTTAAAGGAATTAGCTGATGGATGAACTTTTTCAATGAAATAAGGAAAATATTATTTCCATGGACTACACTTTGAGTGAGAAATAACAACAGGTGATAATTTACGACAGTTTTCTGGTTCAAGTAGCAGTCGAAGTATCCAATGCCCATTCGATTTCGCTTAATGAAGTGAAACAATTTTTATGTGGAATTGAAAAACGAAACTTTTGTTGAACTATAGCGTGCAATTTAAATTGCAAAAAATCGAAAATGTTTTTAATATTATTAATTCTTTCCATTTTAATGGATGACTTTCATTATATTCCATATTTTTTAACGAATGATTCAAGCTTATTTCTTCGCTGAGTTAATTTGAACTTCCACGCCACTATCCTAATTCATTACTTTGAGAAAAATAGAATAGCTCGTCAAGATAAAAAACATCATTTGAAGGACTCGAAAAAAAAGTTTGGATGCGCGAATTCGTTAGACGACAAGATTGAAAAAAGTTTATCCTAAAAAATAACATGAACGCCATAAACGACGTCTTTAATCGGCAAATCGGTGGACAATTTCGACGCGGCGTTCAATTTTTGGAAGTTCGTTTGTTGAGGTTTCAACAACGATTTCGATTACATCAAACTCATCGACGTCAACAGCACGAAGCCGACGGTGGACAACACGCATCGAAAAACGGCGACTTGAACGGCGAAGAAGCGCAAGAAGACGACGTCGGGAAAGCGGCTAACGGTAATTTGCCATCCAATTCTTCTCTTTAAGTACCTTACTAACATTAGAGAGATTTTCGTCGCCTACAACATCACTAAACTACACGAAAATTGAACGAGAAGTTGACGATTTGATTTGTAATGAATTTCGACCGCTTTCCGTTTCATCTCCAATGGATCATGGAATGGTCGTTCAGCTAGACAACCGAGTTACTTTTTCTTCTTGTCGTCGTCTTAGTAGTAGTCTTCATCGTCTTGTCTAAATTATTCACCGAACTTCGAGTGGTTTCCATAAAAGCGATCTGTCGATTCATTTGCATTCCGCACGATTCGCCTTTACTATATATTTTGCTTGTTTTCCTCGATAATGTTATCTGTACCCGATCCAGGTAATTCGTCTGTAATCATTTACATACTTAATTGTCGTTTTCCGGTGTTTTTCAGTGCATTTTCAAGGCACTTATCGTTTTCATTCTTGATTAAACTGCATTCCTTTTTTTACAATATTATTTTTTAACGTTCTTGCAGAGACTTTAAAGAACCGTGGTCGACGAAAATCAGGTAAAAATTTATATTCCTTCATTCCGCGAAGAAACGATAGTTTCCCACGATCGGCTTGTAATTTGAAACTTAGTTTGTGCTGAAAAGTATGATCCCGAACAAGATCAAAGCCAAGATAAATTAATAATTCACCACAAATCAGAAGAACAAAAGCAGCGATTGAAAGATGCAGTCAGCGATGTCTTCCTTTTGACGAATTTAGAGCCGGTAAATGCTTCGTATAGCAGAAAAATGCTCAAATTTCAAATTATTTCAATTGCGAAATAAAACGGAATTTTGTCTTACTAATGTTCATTTGAAACCTTTGTCAGGAACAATTAAGTCAAGTGCTCGATGCAATGTCGGAAAGAAAAGTAACATCAGACGAATGCGTTATTAAACAAGGAGACGACGGAGATAACTTTTATGTCATAGACAGGTAATTTATTGCTGGAAAGTCAACATATAAATGTAATTTCGACTACTACATGACGGCAAAGGCGAACAAACAAAACTCATAATATCCCAAAACACTTTATTTCTTTGATCTCCTTGCATTCACAATCAACAACCAGCTGCACTTTTGTGGTTTCTATTTTAAAAATCTTTAAAACTTTTGTAGCGGAACCTACGACGTTTATATTAACGATAATGGTCAGAATCGCTTAGTGACACAATACGATAACAAGGGAAGTTTCGGTGAATTGGCTCTTATGTACAATACACCGAGAACAGCTACAGTTATAGCAAGTTCTAACGGTAGTCTGTGGGCCTTAGTAAGTAACCCATTTAATAAGCACTTTCACATATTAGCGGCGCATTGTTATTTTGATCAATTTGCAGGATCGTGTCACGTTTCGAACAATTATTGTGAAACACGCTTGCAACAAACGATTAAAATACGAACAGTTGTTAAAAAGTGTTCCACAGTTGCTGACATTAACAGTAAATGAAATATTTTAATAATCTAAATCGCGCACCTGTTTTCTGGAACGAAGCAGGAATTTGTTTAAAATTGCAGGAATACGAAAGAACAAGCGTTGCAGATGCGTTGACTTGCAGAAAATTTTGTGACGGCGAATGTATAATGAAGCAAGGTGGAGAAGCAGATGGCATGTATTTTATCGAAGATGGACGAGTTGACGTTAGAGTTCATGATGCTGTAACTTATTCCTAAAACAAAAATGTTCTAATAGTTGTTTGACTTGCAGACTTGAATGAGGTTTTTTATTTTCAGAAAAAAGGCTCAGAAGTTAGCGTTTGTACCCTGCAAACTGGTCAATATTTTGGAGGTAAATAACTATAACTCGTGTATTCTGAAAAATAGAAACGTTTTAGTAAAATTATAGAACTTGCTTTGGTCATTCATCAAACTCGATCAGCGTCTGTTTATGCTACCGGAGATGTGAAACTTGCGTGTATGTTGTTCATTTTATGCTCTTTATTAATTGCCCACACGGCTAGGCTATCGTACAAGATATTTGACATTCCATGTTTTAAGTTTTGGATGTCGGGGCGTTTGAAAGATTGTTGGGTCCATGCGTCGACCTCATGAAACGAAACATTAAACTCTACGAGGATCAGCTATCGTCAATTTTAGGTCAAAAAGCCAAAATACGTGGCACCGACGTTTAAAGAAAATGAAAAATAAAATACCACATTGAAATTGATTTGTCTCCTGTTTTTATTTTATATTACTATGATTATGCTTTCTAGATGTAACCTTTAAATAAATAATAATAAACAAGTTCATTCAGTTCAGCTAAGAAAGATTAAAGTGGAAAAAAATCAAAAATCAAAATCGATGGATTTTTTCTGATAGTACTTGTAAAACCAGGTTGCTGCAATTCGGAATTATAATTGCTTGCTTCTTTTTGTTTTCCGAGCTCGTTGAACAAAGGCGGGAAACAGACTGATTAGTTCTACTTTTAATTGAATCTAATTGACGAACAAAAAAATTCCGCTTTCATTTCCATAGTACAAATTTATTTAAAGAACATATGGCCCTAACAAATAGTTTTTTAAGCATTCGTGACTTCATTTTGAGTACAACGGGATCAAATTGTGAAAAGTGATTTATGTTCCCGCGCTAGGTTTAGAGATTGCAATAGGTGGCGCGTCTGCTAGGACGAGCGTGTTTAGATTTAGCTCGTTCGGCAAAACAGCGCACGATCTAGGCTTCTATATAGTTCGGGGATAGTCGTGGTGAGCGGTTACATAATATTTGTCATCGCTCATAAAGCGTATTTGTATTTTAATAAATTTGCATATTTCCGATGAGTAACATTATCTCAACATCCGAACTCGTAAACAACACAACGTGAGAAATATCATCTGCCCTTATGGTCCGGATCTCCAAAGACAGCCGAGGTCTGTTGAACGAAGGAAGAGTAGGAACACCATCCAAAAACAACCAATTCTATTCCTACAAAATCATTGACCTCTTTGGTTAAGGTCGTTTGAGTCAATGGATAATGGACGAAGCTCGTCCAATTTGTCTAGAAAGTAAGTTGTTCATCATTATATTAAAATTTTCATGTCAGACCGAAATGTAAGTCGACGGAAGTTAAGCGTAGCCAAACTGCCAGATTTTGCAGAATTTACGGAAAATCGAAAATTAAAGTTTATTAAATTAAATTTTATTTTATTCTTAGTATTCTTGATTTGATTTGGTTTGTCAGTTCGATTTTCAAAATTCCAGTTTATTATAATATTCAACAAAAGCCGCAACATGACCGAATCATACTGTATCAGTAAAATTAAAAAAGACACCGTAACAATAACTGAACGAAAAATTTTAGTTTTCTAATGATGATCATGTTTCTTGATTCTGGAACTAAATAAACGCATGAAGACGTAATTAACGGCAATTATCCAAACGATTGTGATGAGTTGTTCATAAACGATGCATTTAGGTTCGAAACCGTCGCGAAAATGACCGATTTTTAACTAAAACAATGAAACTAGCTATCGTCTTTACGATTCTAATGTAAACTACAGATTTACTTGGAAATCAAATGCAGCAGCGGCGAGCATAACCGTGGACCAAAATATATAACCGAATCGGAAACTGTTGGTTACGACACCGTATAAAACGTAGAACGTAACTGCAGAAGCTAACACTGTGCCGATCAGATATTTTCGATGACGGTGAGCGAAATTGGGACCCATAAGTTGTACAGTTGTACAGATTGAGAAGGGTATGATAACTGCTGGCGGTTGGTAAAATGGTACGGCACGACGGCTTTCGCTGTAATCGACGATCACTGGATCGCAAACACAAGCAGCCATAAGAAACTAAAGTGAAACAAAAAAATTGTTAATTCAGTTAATTCAGATAATCAGTTAATTCAATAATCAGGAGAAAATGGATAACGCACCAAACTGATACTCTCGACCATTGTACAACCCGACCAAATCATGTAAACTGCAAATGCAACGTAAACGGCGGTAACGATAAGAAAAGTCACGAAATGAGTTCGATAAGGTAAAAATGTGCTTGTGATAAGTTTGATAAATGTCCAAACGTATATACATCGCGTTACCAACAAGTAAACTTCGACAAAGGCTCTTAAAACAAAAATTCTCGTTCATTAATTGTAAAATATTTATAGTTGTGTGTTACTTTTGAAATCTTGCATCGATTGGAAGCGGAGACATTACGGTAACATAGTTCGAATATTGGTCCCATTTTTCGAGAAAGAATTCCTGAACTCGATCTTTTTTAGTTGTCGGAAACATTTTTCTAACGGGCACGGGCGCGGGTACATTTTCGACAATCTAAAAAGCAACAGTATCCAACTTTGATTTACCTACAATTTCGTATAAATTTTGCCGCCATTTATAATTTCTTACCACGGTTCGCGGTGGTTGCGCTGCACCGGTGGTTTCAATGAAATCAAGAGTTGTAACGCGATCGTTTGGGTTTCCGAAAGATATCTGTTGATACTGCATTATTTTCAAATAAAAATGGCATCGAATTAATAAGCAACTGTTCAAGGACAAAACCAAGTAATAAATGAACTATGTATATAATAAATAAAACCTACCAAATGCGTTAAGTGAAAATGATTTGCTTAACCGGGAACTCAAGCGTAGACTGTCGTACGTATCATCAAATCCGGGAATGGAATGAAGTGTTAATTTTGTTTTAAGAGTCGAAGACAAGACGAGCAAAAACGTACTAAAATACTTTTAATTTCAAGAAAAAAGAATAAAATATATAAACGTATAAAGAATGAAAACAATATCATTTAATTTTTACATTGATAAAAACTCATCATTCCAAATTCATGATATACTTAATTGGGCAATTAATACGGTGATCACGTTCGGTTCTGATAGTTATCAAGCCGTCGGTAACGCATTGGTCAACAACGGTGAAAACAATCTTTAGAAAATAATAAAGAAATTTCCAAACACAGAACGAGTTTACCAGGGCAATACTCATTACAAAACGTTACTTGATCACGATACAATCGTAAGCTCTTGCTTCCATCCATGAGACATACGTTTTGAACGATTTGCAATATGCGCTCGTTATTATGGATATGAGTAACACATGTCGCCGGAAATATGCCAACTTTGCCCGAAACATTCTGTCCCTGAGCAAAAATCGAGTTCCAAAGTTAAATCAAGGTTTGAAGACGAATGCATAATTACCTGCCACCAATCATGATCACTGTTGTCTAACAGAATTAATCTTTCACCAGTTCTGAAAAATCCAAAAATCATTGCGTACTAATTCTTTACAAAAAAGCCGTGTAACAAAATATGTAACCTGAGATCAATTTCGTCGGCAAATTTCGCGTAATAATCGTGAGCAACAGCAAACGAATTATTCGGAAGACCTAAAGTCGAACCGCATCTCTAAACAGCATAACGTACATTATTTCGAGAAAATATTAAAACTTTGCAGAATGCTTAGAATACGACTATGCAAACGGCGGTCGACCTAACCGCAGTACAAAATATAAATTTATCTGTTTCAGGCAGACTTTATATATAAATAGGCAATAAGAAAAGTTTTTGCAAGTTAGACAATTTTCCAATTAAAACACCTTTGAAGCCGGAGCATATGTTTTTCCTGAAACGTTCGTTCAATTTAAAGTCATCAACGAAAGACTATTTACCGACGAAGGGCACGGAGAGCCCGAAACACTGCTTCGAGCGGTGTCTTCGCTTGATTCGAAAGAATGCTGTTGGCAAGGGGGCACCCGCAATGTGTGGCGATTGAGCATCGTCGGTGTTAAGCTGGCACTAGCAGCTTAAAAATTCAGCATCGTACGTAATTGCATTTTCATTGTTTTACCTTAAATCGTTTACTTCCTCGAGCTAAACGTGACACTGCTGATTCCGAACAATCTAACGACAAACTTTTCATTTTGTTGTCCAATTTCGGAGCACGTCGGGCTGAAGCCTCTGAATAGCGCAAAAAAAACTTTTCGGCATGGAAAGTGTCTTCAGCATTGCAGACGGTACTCATTGGCTGTATTGGTTTCCTGCTGGTGATATGCTCTTCGTGGTACTCTACCGATTTTTGAAACAGCAAATTTGGAGCTGATCGAACTAAAAGTTTGCAAAGCCCTAACATTTTCACGAAATTCGTTATCAGTTCAACAGTACAATACCCGAATCATTGAGATTAGATGTCGGGCTGCTAAGAAAAGATGATTTCTGATTTGCCGTTTGCGATGTTGGTGAAGAAACGAAAGAGCTCAACGAGACCGACGTTAATTTACTATTGCTCGAAGAACGGCTCTATAATAGAAATACAAATTGCACCGTCAACTGCAAAAAACAGGTCAAAACATGTGGTGTTTTTTAATCGTATAGTCATTGTGAAAATCGAATTATTGTTCCTCGAAAGTCAAACCTAATCAATGCCGGATGATTTAATTTTACATACAGTAAGATCAGACGACGAAGGCGTGTGATCTCTTGTTTGGCTTGAACCGCGAGGAAAGTCGTTCGACGCGTTCGTCGTTTGCTTTCTTTGCGATGCCATCTTATTAGCTGCTTTGAGTGCCAAATAAATTGGATCGACGTCCTTTTGAGGTTCATCAAAATTTTCACACTCTTCCCCCCCAGTAACGCCAATTTTTTCCTTTCGAAAGTTTCTCTTCTGTAAAACAACCCAAAACAGTCTTCGAGAAAATTGATTGATTATTTACGCGATTAGAGAAACGGAAACGACTGTTTGGACTTTTTACCCGAACGAATTCTGCTTGACACTCGATATGAAGAAGTACGCGACATTTTTGACACTTCAAACCATCCTTTTCTGAAACATTAAACCAAAAAATAGTGAATGACAAATAATTACCTTGGCAATTGCTTCTCGAGAACGTAACGCTGTTTCAACATTATCGCCCAACAATGAATGACGACGAGTAATTAAAGCCAATTGGGTTTTGCTTTTAGCCTTGTCATTCATCGAAGAGCGGCGCTTAATCGAATTCATTAATGGAGCTTGGTAATGAAATAATTAACGAACAACTAACACACTCGTCTTTCGGTCTGGACAATGATAAAACGAACCGTTTCGGTAGCGCAGACGACGCTGAAACGATTCTAGACGTTTCGAAAAGGAAGAAATTTAAAATTAAGAAAATTCTGCTTCGTCAGAAGTAGAAGACGATTGTAGTTGGGAAAACTTAGTTAAAGGGTCACACTCAATTCCGTTTCAACAAAAAAAGCGCGATCAAGCGAAATATTGATGAAGTCCGTTTTTCGAGGCAAATAAAAAGTTTAAGGATGGAAAAATCATTACGCAAGTGCCTTTTTTTGCCTCGAATAAGCAACGTGAGAAAATTTAAACCTACATTTGTCAAGATTTTTTTTGTTCTAAAAATACAATTTGCGCAATACGGCAGCGGGTAACGACAAAATTGGTTTTTTTGTTTATTTGTTCAGATGTTAGACGACATAACCCTCAAGAAATGAACTAACTGTTTTATAACTTCGAAGATATGAATTTGAAATCTTAAATGTAAATAAAATGACCAATTTATTGCATTTATAATAGCTGGAATTGACGAATTATATTACCGAAGGACATTGGAAGGTTTGATTAAGTTTTGCGAGGAAAAAATAAAAACCATTTCCTTTGCGCTAAACTCAACAAATAGTCTTGCTACACGTTTCAGAAGTGCACACATTATTTTTTCTCAGTCTTTTCGATTAAATACATGAAACAGTACGGTTCCTGACATTCAAACTAAAACCAAACTGCGCTAAACTTATGATAGAATAAAAGAATAAAATTTGAATTTGAATTTGACGTTTTACGAACTAAACAAGAGGTACATATTGCGAGATCTTTCAAGTTGTTATTATTAGTCGTCGCCATTAACTGTTGGCGATAGGATACTAAGACAAAAAGCTATTAGAACTATAATAATAACTTACCATTGTCGTTCGTTAAACGCGTACAAAAAAAGCAAGGTTTACATTTTGACGTCGAAACAAAATCGTGATCACAATCACCCGATAAAAACGTTAATTGAGCAACGCCGTTTCCTGATTTATCATTTTCTTGACCGTTATCTTCGAAATGACCGGTTTTAATTGCATTAACAGCTTTTTTCCATCGCTTTTGTATCCAAACTTTTCTTCGTGAAAAATGGTGAAAGTCATGATTCGAATTTCTCTTCGACGACATGTCATCCGTCGACGAAGACATAATTTCTCATCGAAAGGTTGATGGGGAAAGAAATATCTTTATTTTATATTTTATTGAATTGCTAAGATGAGTTACAATGTGTATTGACAGCGCCAACAAGGAAATGTTATTTTATCTTTCCAAATTTCACACCATTTCCCAAAGAGGTCGTCGCATCAATACGCAGAATAGAATGACAACTGTCTTCTCCGTTTGTAGAGAAGAAATCCCATGTGTACTATAGATCGTGCAGTAATTTGACTGTTGTGGGGAAAGCTACGAACGAAAACGGTTTTTCACAAATTCTTCAAGTTAAGACAGATTCTTCAATAGTGAATATTTTCGAATAATGAACTGATAGCGTGTTTCGGTCATCAAAATTCGTTTGATTAGTAGCTAATCAAGAAACGAAATATAAAATCGACGATAAAAATATAAATCATTAGAGAAACTTTTTTTACCGTTTTTTTCGAAAAGTTCCTTCAGGTGCTAATTACGAGCGTATGGAACATTTTTTGCCTCGATAATGACAAACAAATTGAAAAACATTTTAGCTCTGAAAAGATTCGAAGAGAAAAAAAGATTTCAGTGAGATTAGAGAATGAAAATGTTCTAAAACTGTTGAATCCAATAAAGTTCGACACCGAAAAAAAGAACAATAAAATTCATTTTATGAAGCAGGCGGCAACAAGCATATGCTTTAAGACATCAAGATAAGTAGGCTTTAAATTAAAGCCTCCCATTAAACAGAACATCAAATTTTGTAAATTCATTTGAAAAGAAATATGCACAAAAATCAAAAAAAAAATTCATCCAAGTCCACCGAGAAATAATTTAGCTAATGGATCCACCAACAAAAAAATCCAATTTTTTTCTCCGTGTTAAAAAATATAATGCTAAATAAAATTGAAAGTGCATATGAAGGTGCCCCTACACATAAAATTCTCGTTCATGTTTCGAGATTTCTTGCGTTCAGCTATTGCCAAATAAAATGCAGTGGCAATTGATGGAGTATTGAACAAAAATAGAAAAAAGAACAATAGTTCGATTAGCGCCCCAACAAGGTTATTTTCGAAATGAATGGAAAACCAATATTAATGAATCTAAGTAGAGAATGGGTGGTTAAAGAGTGTCATTCATTACTTTATAGTTTTTTCGCGAAAAAAAATCCTCGGCAGACGGCTGATGAGACTAACAAAATGCTAATTATACTACACGAAAAATCTATCTTTTGTAAATGAATATAGAAAAATCTACACTGAGCGAAACAGCGATACATCTTGGGCAAAAAATTCTGTCAATGGCACGTACATTCAAGAACGTAAATTGTCGACAGATGAAATAAATACCGAGGACTTTTTCGAAGAAAATAAACGAAAATATGCAGATTAAATGAACGAAAATAATTTCTGAAACAAAGCAAGCAAATCAATTTGGGCTTCGCTGACTTTTTGAAAGTTTACGTGAAAGAGAAAAATCATAATTTTAAATCCTCGAATGTTTTTCAAACAAGATTCGTTCGAGTTGTGTATTTGTACAGCTGAACCATCGACAAATTATGCCTTTTTTTATTTCACTTATTTCACAAAATGATTCTCCGCTTGCTGTTGCTGACAAAAAACCAATGCTCAAGACCGTAAGCAATATTAGTTCGATTTCAAAGAATGAATTCACTTTGTAGATTGTTTTTGTTAAAAACAGACCA
>JAQGBA010000870.1:0-22242 GCA_034698125.1 Prionchulus punctatus
CAAACCGTCCTGTCAAGTGAATCCCGTTATGACTTACTGCAATCTACATAATTATTATTTTGTCGTTATCAAACTTTTCAAACACATCAAGCAGCGACAGAATCTTCGCGGATAGATCATCCAATTTCGCATCGATGCATATTTCATGTAGTGTTATTAAAATTCTCGAATTTTTCGGCCTTAACAGGTCAAACATTTTCTAGAAGAATTGCGAGGCACAGTAGCATCTTTTTAGTTACGCCAAAAAATGTCAATAAATTCTAAACTTACGATAGTTCTCGTGTTCGTTGACTTTGAATCAATACAGCCGCACTCGTCCATTGTAAGAATGCGGTATTGAACCAGTTTTGCTTGCAGGTAATCAGGTTGGACGCGTTCTGTATTAAATGCAAATGTTACTTCTTGTAAGATCGCCTGAAACTCGGGGTGCATCGCTAAAAACAACTATGTATTAATTCGATTCTCGATAACCACGAAGCAGGCGCTTACTTGCCACATTCAAAGTTTAGTAAAGAGAGGAGCAGGACCCTAATTTCGATCGAATTTATTCTCGAATAAAATCACAAAATGACACATTCAGGCCGGCCGCAACATTTTTGACACGCATTAAAGCAACTGATTGGGCTGGAAATGTTCGCCCCTTTATACAGAAAATTGGCTCGATAAATTAGAATAAAGTAATAAAATTGTATAGAAATCGTATAGAATATGAACGTACATCAAACGATAATTGTATTGCGAATGTTATTCTAACTTAATTTTGCTCGTTTTTCATGCAAATTTAGGATCGTGGGCAATCCATGACAACTGGGTCCAAGCGCGCCAATTCAAAATTTTTGAAACTTTCCAATGTTGCAAAAATCGTTGGAAACAATAAAAAGACAAAAAACAACATTAAAAAAAATATTTCGGAAATAATTCATAAACTATTTTTCAAATCCGTTCAAGAAAAACCGCATTATAGCAAGGTAGCAAGGCTAGAATTTATATGTGATGCGAAACATACCAGCCGTTTTTATTAAATCATTTTTATCTTGATCTCTTTTTTTAAAATAATGCAAAAATGACAGTCTATTACTAGTCTTAAAAAATTTCAACCCAATCCGTTGAAGACAAAACGCGTAAATTAGCAAGATAGCCAGGCTAGATATTGTATGCAACCACCCATCAAGTCCTCTTTTTCGTAAAACTATCTTTGCGTTTTCATTGAAACAAAGCCTAAGCCTAAGGCTGAGACTAAGCCTAAGCCTAAGCTTCTGTCATTGCTTTATGAAATTTTAATATTGATGATGGTTGATATTCCTCAATTTCGAGAATTCGCTTATTATACGACTACAGTTGCACTTTGAACTATCGACTCAATGGCTACGATTGCCCACGAACTGTAGTTGTCCTGCGACTATAATTGCTCGTTGGCTATAGTTGTTGGACGACTGTAGTTTCAATGTGACTATAGTTCCTCAGTAACTATAGTTCTCTGCTCAATGAAAATTTCCCGTTTCCGGATTTCACTAGTATTTTTTTGTTTTCTTTTTTCCGTTACGTTTCGATTGTTTTCCTTTTTATTTCGATTTTTCGTTTATATTTCGCTTCTGTTTTATTCTTGATCCGTCCCCGTTTCTCCAGATACGGTCATCGGCGAGTGCGTCGATCAAATCGATATGCTGACATCGGAGTTGGGTCGATATTGTACGTTGAGCTATCGATCGACGCCGTCGTCGACCGCTGCCGTCGCCGGCCGTTGCAGTGGACAACGTCCGCACGCCAACTCCGTGGAACCGTATTGCACGTTGCCGACGAATTATCGATGCCAGTGTCGAGGCGACGCCACCACGACCGGTACGCTTCACGTTTCGGACTCGTTGGGAATGATTTCGTACCACTTTTTCGCATGATTTTGCACGATTATCGCACGCTTTTGCAATATGACTGGAAACATTTCGAAAACAGGCGTATTTTGTTGCTGGCGCGCGAGGATTGTTCCTTATTTTATTTTTTGTAGGAGGTTTCATGACGTCGATGGCGGTAACAAAGTAATAAACCGCAAACGACACAAGTAAATGTAAAAAAATGCTGAACGAAAATTCCTTTGTATGTATGCCAAAACGATTTCATTGTGTTTTAATTCATTGGATTGTAACAAGGTTTTAGATGTTTTATTTCTAAAACGAGTTACGTTGGGGCAACACGGAATAAAACTCAATTAACAATTAACAATTAACGTGCGGTCTATTTTCTTCTTGAACAATCGAAGGGTACTCATTTTATGTACAAAACTGGATTTTTTCGCACAAAAAAAATGAAAATTCTTCGACATTTATTCAATCGAATTGTTGTTTGAAATTATTTCCAACAATTTCGTGGCAACTGGGCAATATTCGTATTCCCACAAGTCTTGCAGCTGCCGAGATAAATCCATTGGCATACCATTGGCGAACTTTTCCGTTGTTTCATCTATAAAATGATTAACAAATAAGCATCGTAGATTATAATAAATGCCGTCTTTTCTGAGCACCAGTTGTTTCCAAAAGTTCGCCGACAAGATCGTTAACTGTTTCAACGTTAAGCGAGTTTAATCGTTCGTTGACGGAAAGAATATTGCACAATAATTTGCAAACCAAAGCGCAAAGATACCAGTTTTTATTTTTGTATTTTTGTAAAACGTGTAATGACCTGAATTGTTCATTGACCGGGTAACTTTTACGCAATAAATGCGAAATAATTTTTACTTGTTTGAAATTTCTTGATGATAACTTAACGTATTTTCACTGTCTGCTTGGAGACTTAAATTAATTAAAATACCACAAGCAGAACATGCGAGCTCTGTGGAACTGCCATCCAATAACGAAACCATCATCGAATGAACTATACAAAAAAGCAGTTAGAAAACAAAACTTTGGGGTGATTGGACGTCTACCTTTGTGTTCTACCAACCACAAACAAATTTCATTGTGTTGCGTTAAATTTCCTAAAACGTTGAACGATTCGACCGCTTTCCTCGGATTGTATTTGTCAGATAACAAAATTGGATATAAAGCTGAACAATAATTACGCTTTGACTGACTGTTGTGATAACATTTCGAATCAACTTTACCTTCAACAATTTTCAACTGATGTTTGTGAATTTGACTACCATCGACTTGATAAAACGATAAATTATGCACCGATACCAAAGTGTTAAGCACCAATTCGTCTTTGTCGGACGTGAGAAACGTTTGCAAAAGTTGAACATGGCACAAAATAAGTTCTTCATTAAGACACAACATTGAACCAACAGCTTGATGAACGGACAAATTAGCAACCACTCGTATCAGCTAAAGTTGAAACTTCGTGCTTCAAATGTTCAATTATATTCGCAATTGCAAACACAATTCACCTTAACTAGCAAGTCTTCGACCTCACATTTTGCGTCCTCTAGCATATTTTGCATGAGCTGTAAATGAACAATGATTTTTCCTGTTACAATATCGTATCTTAGCCCTGTTATCAAACTGCAAGCTCACCTTTTTGTGTTCTTCTAAATAATTTTCGAAAATTTTAACTAAAGTTTGAATAAATCCTTGAGCTTGAAACAAGTGCCATTGAGCTTTGTCGCTCGTACTCAATAAATTGCCCAAAACGAACAACAGTCGAACTGTAACGTCCTTAATTGAAACATTTTCGGTGTTTTTGCGTAACTTTAACTAAGATATTTTTGTATACGAACTCTATTTCCATTATTTAATTTCAACCAACGGACGGCACATTTGAAAATGTCAGGTTCCTGAGCAATTAATTGTTCGCAACAATCTTCGTGCAAACTGATTTTGCTGCAAAAAAGTTCAAATATGTATATAAAAAGAAATCCGTTGAAAAAAAACATTAACGAATGAACCTCATAATCCTTGCTCCTTGTAGAATTAATTCGCCGTCAGACGGATAAGCGTCCATGGCTTTCAGAACATTCTTTAACATTTCAACTTCCAACAATTGCTGACGAACTTGTCGACCAGAATCAAGTAAATTACGAACTGTTGAAAGCAATTGAGTTAAAACATCAGAACGAGGTACTGTGTCGTCAGGTGGCAACTACAATAAAATACAATTCACATGTATAGATTAAATTAGTAAACAATTGTTGTTCCGAAATAATAATTCTTACCAGGTGCTCCCTGGTTAACAAATTTGCTAGATAATCATTAACTAATGAAACATATTTAAGGTCCACTAAACGTCTCCTAACAGATGCGTTTGATGACAGAGAATCTAGGGAACCAGCTAAATATAGAAGTGTTTCTCCTTCGCATTGAGTTTGTTTTTTCATGGCTGATAAAAATGAATCTAAAAAGAGACATCATAGGAAGACATATCGGCGTCGATTCCAATAATCAAGTTACTCAAAAAAGCATCGTTCGAAAAATATGTATCGTTTTCTTTATTGGACGTCAATTGGAGGATCAGTTTACTAAGTTTATGCAAGTTTTGTCCAGTGACATTCATCTAAAGAAGAAACGTTCTCAAAAATAAATAATTATCTGACGTTTTTTTTGTCTTACAGAAAGAATTAGCGGAATAATTTTGGAACATAATTGGGGTAACGATTCGTCTAGAGCTCTGAATAACGTTTGTAAAATTATCGTCCTAAGTTGACCACGTTTGGACAATTTTGGCTCTTCTTCCATCAATGATTTCAGTTTGTCAACCCAATGACCGAGTTCTTCTTCTACAAAAATACATACAAGAAAAAACGAAAATTTTCACAAATCATAAGGAACTGCTTTGGTACCTGTTACTGTATTTCTTCTTGCTAACGGGTTTAGTTTGTTTAAACATGTTTGCAAAAGTTCAGCGTTTCTTGGCGATATATTTCTGCTTTCGCTCAGGTGTTCGGAATGTACAGAAGCTAAATCGTCTGCAAAAGGGAAAAATTTAGTTTCATAATCATAGGTCTAGAATTTCTGGAATAATAATTAGCTTTTACCATCGATGGTGCCGCTCGATAATCTACTAAAGTAACCACTTTCGGTTCCGTTGCTCAAAGGTAATGACGACATGCTGCCGGAAATTGAAACAACATCCGATTGCATTTTTATGTACGGTTCGGCGCTTTGAGATGCTTCGGTAGCTACAATAATGGGTTATAATGCAATTTGTATCGAAACGAAAAGTCGTTCGAGAATTTCGTATTATACATTTTTGCTCTTTTCGCTTCTCCTTTTGCAACTGATGCAAAGCAGTGTCGCAAGTAACTGAAGTAGTGATGACTGATAAAGGACGGCGTTTTACTCGAAACGGCGCCTTTTCTATTGAAGCGCACGCCGAATGCGGTCGCTAAAAGACGTAATATGCTACACAAAATGCTTTCAATTAAAAAAGGTTGCACATTAATAGCCAAGAGGAACATTTTTATGTCCGTGTTAACGCGTAGTAACTAGGTAACGAAAACAATCGACCAGTTTTTTTTTACAAAAAAGGTGAAAGAAACGAAGAGGCATGCTACAAATTTTTGTCAGGAATATCGTAACAACGCACATATTACAAGTAACAACTACCTGAGGTAATGGATCCAGCTTATTAAATCTGTTCATTTCACTTTCGTTGGTAAACTCTGATGAGTAACTACAAAGTTGAAATAAAAAAACTTACAATAAAAACTAAATTTTTTGCATTCTTGCATAAAAAAGCTAATTTCCTATATACCTCGTGGCGCTTCCATTTCGCGTAGCGTTCAAATTCAATCGTCGAAAAAGTAAACTTCTCGGTGGATAAGCTGGAGTTTCCGGACGTCTGGTTGCTCCGACCAATTTGGCGCCTCGTCCGGTGGTCATATTCAGCGACATTCGAGCTTCTTTGATTATTTCTGCGCTCGTTTTTAATTGACGACTTTTATGGTACACGTCGTTAATATCATCGGAATTAATACTCTTTTTCGTTGCATTCATTTTTGTCGTCGGTCTCTTTTATTCTGAACCAAAAATGTGATAAAAAAAATGTTTTCTGAAAATTATTTCAACGAACGTAAATCTATCTCTATTGCGATCAAAATCGGCCTCGAACGTGCACTGGCGCGATTCTCTGAAGAATAAAATAACGTGCCAATTTTGATATATTTTTAAAGAGGAATTTTTTTCAGCTGTCTACGAAACAACAGTTAACCTGCTTATTCTCTGAACAAAAGTCGTATATGTTGTACGTATAGTTTTAAGCGAAGAAGAAAAATTCAATACATTTCTTACGAGACTTTCAAATCGAACTGCAATAATGACGCTTGTTTCTATGGTCACAAAGAGAAGCTGTTTGGAAAACAGTCCAAGTTTATTAACTTTTACTCTCGGATTGGATTAACGTTTGTAGAATGTGCAGAGTAAAATGGCTAACGTACATCGAAACGCCGCAGCTCTTGGTTTTGTGAAAAATTACGGCAAAACGAGTGTTACTTTTAGATGTATGTATCCGTTTAGAGAATTGTTCCATTATTTTTGTTGGCGCATTTGCTTAATGAAGTGTCTTTAAACGAGCCAATTCATGCACAAGAAATTCAATAAACAAATTCCAATGGGTACTTTTAACTGACACAAATTCTTTCGAACTTTTTCCGAATTCTCTCAAACCTCAACCAACTTTATAAATGCAGGATTCGAGTAAAAGCATCAAGTGAAACTGAGATTGCAGATTCGGTCATTGTATTTATAACTTCATAACACTTTATACAAAACTTCCCCCATAAAATTGAGCAATAAAACGAATAATACAAGGAAAAAATTGATTGCGAAATTTAAAACAATAAAAACGAACTTGTTAGTAATTACAACAGCAGCGTAAACTTTTCATTAATTGGAGTTACCTGGTCATCAACATCAATGTAAGTAAAATGATAAAAACTGGTTGGTAAACGATTGTCGGTCTCGAACGAAACATCCATGGGTGAAGTCGAGGAGTGATTATAACCGCTCGACCACGGTGATAATAAATTGCGGGGGGAATTTGCAATTGACCATGGCGAGGATACTTCTTCCGGTTCGGATTCAACTCCGGAATCGTCGCAAGCCAATGTTGCCTCTAAATTTTGGAGGCTTGTCAATATGCCTGAAAATAGCAAAATAAAAACGAAATCAGATTGTCAAATGAACTCGAAAACAAAATACCGCAGACGATCTTACTTTTGAAAAAACAATCTTCGTCGGATACGAGATTGTCCTTGTCGTCGCCGGTGAATGGCAACGGATAAAATATTCGTTCATTACAATCAATCATTACCAATAACAATCGAGCAGCTCTCAGAAATAGTGTCAGATCGGACAACGTCGACGGAAAAAGTACGGGGGTAAAATGCATTAAAATATCCGTGTAAGTTTTCAATAAATCATCCGGTGCAGTTGCATTAGAAACCCTTTTTAGCGCTTTGCATAATAAATAAGACACCAGATGAACAGAATTCGGTAACTCATGAACGATACTAAAAATATAGCAATACTGTATTTAAAAATCAACAAAGTTGCTGAAAATTTATTACGTACCTATGCAAATACATTATGGTTATTTGTAATGATGATTCTAGTGAAATTTCGCAAAATTCGGCAGCCATATTATCGAATAAACCGTTGGGAATGCTTTGAAAAAATTCCTAAAAGCGGATGCTGATTATTTATTGCTCAACAGATCGTAAAACAGACTGTTTGAGTGCGTTTTTAGTGATATTGTGCTTACTTTCAAAACAGAAATGATAACGTTTAACTTTTGCTCCTCGACATTTATGACTTGAGACTGTCTCAATTTACGTAACAATTCTTGAACTTCATCGACCAAATAACATCTACCAGGAAAAGCGCTTTCCAACTGATCAGTAGAAAACGATCGATCGCATATATTGGCCAAAAATTTCTAAAAAATGCTTTAGTTTATTTTCAGAAACATTCTTTGCTCTAGTTGAACCTGAGCTTACGTGTATATTCGATAAATGCGGAATCATTTTTTGTTGTTCGACGAAATTTTCATGCAATTCATGTTTCTTCAACTTATGGTCAATATGAGTATCCTTTAGTTCAGCAAAATTATCGTAAAAGCTGCTCCGTGTTTCAGCTACCGAACAGTTAGCATCATTTTTCTTGAACATTTCCAATAACGTGAGACAAACGCGAAGTGGATACACGATTCTAAAAAAGCAGCAATATATTTTCGAGCTGAACCAAAGGATGAGCTCCAGGTGAACGGCTTAGTGAAACTACAATGATCGAAGGGGCAATAAAACGAAAACATGTGAAAACTAGAAACGTATCATAGCGGTTCTTAGCGGGAAGCTGTCAGAATATACTGTCAATAGCAAAATTTCGCAAGTTTCAAGTGGACTTAAAACTTCTTATATGTTTTAGTCTAGGGCATTTTTAACGATACGCGTATCGGTTAAAAGAGTAATCAGTTCTAACTCCTTGTAGCTGCTTTTCCTTTCTCATAAACAACAATCAACATACATAAATCATAACAGTTCTCAACTTACCAAAAAGGCACTGTGATTCGAAAAACGGTTGATCAAAACGAAAAACTTTTATGTTTGAACAACTTCGACACCACAAATTTTGATGGACTGTTTGACGTACAACTGAAATTCACCGTAAGTATAGTTGGATTTAAGAAAACATAAATACAGTTTAAACGAAGTTAGCGAATTAAACTGTATCCGCGGTTGGGATTGAGAAAAAACAAACGCTTATTCGACTTTTTCCCGCTTCGAAAAAGCGTACCGGAAAACTGTGTGTCTACAATGAAAGTTGACTAATTGAATTATCTGTCATCAAACAGCTAACGTTATAAAGTAAACTTCGAGTTAAGAAATTTGAAAAAATTTAAACACCAGTTAAGTCTCGTAAACGGGCGCCCACACTGGTGAGATTAAAAAGGACTATGACACACCAGCATGTAACGTATAAAGGGTTGAAAATATAATCAGAACAATCTCACACGTGATGCAGCTTTTCTATAAAAACTGTGCAATGAGAAAAGACAGCAAATAAGTTACGACTACGCATTTCACACTCATCGAAAGTAGACAGTTTTTGTTGCTTGGTTATTATTTCCCGGCATATTATAAATGTTTTAAGCCATGGCCGCAGACATAAGGCAGGCGAGAATAGAAGGTAAACGGCAATTTTTATGTCAATAACTAAACTTCATTCCGCTAAAACTTGGTGCAAAAAATTTATAGCAAAGAACTGATTACAGAGCAAGAACCCAACGGAGTTGTCAATGTTACCAAATATAAAAGAGAGTGTACGATAGAATAAACATGTCCGGGCGTTTTTAAATGAAAATATAACAATTAAAGTACACCCGCTAAGCTACTTAAACGCAAAATATAACAACTAAATTATAAAAGTCCTTTGTTGATTTCCAAAAGGTACGCCAATTAACTAACAACTTCAACTATCATGCTGAAACCTCTGGCATTTTCGTGGTCGTCGGTAACAAATTTCAAAACTAGATTTTCGTCTTCGGAGACAATTGATTTCACAGCGCCAGTAGTTGAATTGGGGGCCAAAGAATTACCGCAAAAACTAAACCAATGCAAAATATTAGCGTACTACAACTTTAATTTGGCTGACATATATCAAACTTTACCGCATAGATTCTGGATTTTCTTTAGCTGCCGCACAAATACTCTTTCTTATTTCGACATAATCGTAACATCCCGATTCATCAGGAATTTCCATCAAAAAGTCTGTCACATTAGTTCTAACTTTCATTTTTTCGGGAGCCTAAATTGTTCAAAGTTTCGCAAAATGTTACGATTTAATTTATGGGCTCAATAGCATATTTTTGGATCACTTTTATCCACCAAATACAAAGGTTGTCGGCTGTATAGTTATGAGGCCAATTCGGCGTACTTATACCCATCGGAAAACCTTTTTTCAGCACTAATTCTCCGCCACATGGAACATGAGCTGAAACGAAATATTTTAACCTGCTACTGTAAGCCAATTACAAACTAAGCATCAGTTTTGTTTAGTTGTATTTTCTACCGTGTTTAATTGAGACATCGACAGTTTGACAAAATTCGCCGGAGGCGTATCTTGGACAAACACACCCACATGTTTCTGGATTATGATATCCACCATTGTAACACCAGCCTCGACAAGCAGGTCGGCCGGCAATTGCTGAAGGGAATAAAGAAAATTAGCGCTTGTAACAAAAACGAAACGCGATTTAAAGTCACCTAAGTCTTCGCAAGCTGCAAAACATGGTTCGTACGGAACGATCGGGTCGGTAGTATAACACCACGGTCCTCCAGTCCAATTGTCCGGATTTCGACAATAATCGTGAGTGCCGACGTAAGTATACCTTGAATGAAAAATCGCTTGATCGTTTTGTCACGAACTAATCGTAAAATCCATACTTGTGTTTATGTGGCGTTTGCGTCGCCCAATTTTGACAATTTCGACCACTAATTGTCATCGATAAGGAACCGTTGAAATTCAACGTTTTCATTTCAGTTTTATTGAAACAGGATTCTAACACGTGGCAAAAATTGGTTACATTTATATTGCTCGTAAATTAAATAAAAGCAATATTTACAACGAAGTGAAAAGATTTTTCAACATACCTTGGCAATAAATTCTGTTTATAATTGAAATATCTCCGAAAGCCGGCTCTTCTCGTTGACCCATCAAAGCTTCCATGATGGGATCAAGCGGGCAGATTGTCATTAAACCATTTGATGTGGCAGCCTGAAATGATGACAGAAATGTTTCACGTTGCTCGTAGACTTGCATTTGAATCCAATTCTGCTTACGTATGGGAAGTAATGCATTATAGAATCATAATAATATGGTACACCCCATTCATCAAATTGTGTATCGCTATCTCTTTCAAACTGCGATTTCCAGGATGGGGCAATATTATTCAAATTCACAGTCACCGATCTATCTCGATCGGTTCTTTTTTGGCTGTGACTCAAACCTAAAGCGTGTCCGATTTCATGCGTGACGCTTCCGGTCTGAGAAAAATTGGATCTGATAAGCAATTGGTTTTGAAAAGAATTTCTTCACACAAATACCATATTGATGCACTGTTTAACGTCGATTTTTGTTGAATATGGTGGGAATTTTGCTGGACCAAGCCTATCAGTGGAGCATGATCTAAAGATAGCGTTAAATTTTTAAGAAACGTAAACGTGTATTTGAAATCAATGTCACAAACCCCGAAGGGGTAGACATCAGCAATATATGAGGTTCACTCATTAGTGTTCCACTGGGTTTCTCGGTAAACCGAAGGCAAGTATAGTTCTCCCAGTATTTCCACGCTAAGCGTCCAGAGGCTCTGAAACTTTCTGGATCTAAATGTGCAAACAATACAACCTACGAATAATACGTATAATATGAAAAGAAAGAGTAGCAAGTTACACGAAGAATCAAACATAATCGGTATGTTTTCTGGATCTGACCACAACCAGCTTATGGAACTGTAAGTTTCCGACCGTTTTTTGCGATTTGCAGTTCTGTCGCGAAGCTTTTTATTCCTTCTAGAACCTCGTTTCCTCTCTTGGCATGGTTTGAAATGAATCGGCAGTAGACCGTCGGCTGCTGGGCCTTGGTTGATTTCAGACGGAGCCGGAGTAACGTTGGGTGCGCTTCGCGTTTTGCAACTTTTTCCAAAGAACGGTAATCTCTCAAAACCGAAAGAGAGCAATTGAAGAAACGTATCGAAAATCAAGTGAGTGATGGCTTACCGAAAAGTTGGCTATTTTAATATCTGTGACCGGTAAATCGCCCGTGAACCCTGCCATGGTAACCTTTTTTCCTTTCCACAGATATGTTTTGGGGTTTTTAAAACGAGGCTGTTTTCCAACTTTTTTACCAATAAATTTCAGAGTTCCCTTCACCAAAATTGGCAGTTTTATAGTTCTAATTGTGAATCGGTTTACGCTCAGAAACGAATACTTTGGGATCCAATTTTATCAGCGTATCAGTCAATCCCTTAACAACACCACTGACCACTTCGTTGCCCAATTGTTGCAGTTGCAAAATGCTTTCGTGTCCTTCGCGCAATACTTTAGCTGAAACCGTTTTTAGTTAAAAACGAGCGACAATTAGAAAAAAAACCAAGCTCACTGAGTCCTTTGCCGCTAATCTGTCTTTGCACCTGACCATGGTCTGTATGTCCATGTCCATGCTCACGATTTGTTTGCCTATGAGAATTTCTATGTTCTTCTCCGCGGAATTCATCGCCACCATCTTCAATACGACCTTGCGGTTCATGTTCTCCAGTGATTGCTTGATCGCCACTATTTTCTAAAAGACTGTCTCCATTTTCGTTGTTTCATGTAATTGATTATTATCGTTATCAGACTGACCATTTTCTTCATTTTCATGATCGCTATTTTCACCGGTTTGGGAAATTCGACGATTGCTTTTCCTCCTGCATGTAACGGTCTTAAATAAAAACGACGTTTGACGAACTCACCTTTTACAGTTCTATTCAAACAATGGAAAAATACATTTGATAAAAGGCAAACTACTAGCAAAATAAACGCAATCCGACAGCTGACAATCATGTTCAAGAAACCCGAAACGTGCAACAAACGATACAATGGAAGGAAAGAAAAATGACGACGGTTGAATCGAAATTGAGCTACTTCCTACCTTAGTTTCAACTTTAGGCTTTTCTCAGTTAAAAATCAGCAAAAATAATGAGCCGCGTCAAATTTAAAGCAGTTTTACATTTCAAAAGTCAGAAATAACAAAAACAAATATCAATTTTAAATTCGTCACTCTTCAGCCCTCATCTGGTATAAATTATTATCAACAACAATCAGAAAGAACGGCTAATAATTTTTGATGAGTGGTTGTAGGTAGGGACGTGTAGGTGTTGTTGGGAAATGTTACATAGGAAAAACATCGACATCTCCAAGAACTATTATATAAATATATGTACAGTAAATAGTTGCTGCATTTTGTTTATATCTTGCATTAAATGTGTTCCAACTATAAAAAAACGAGTAAAAATTTGAAATTTACAAAAACTTTCTGGCATCAGACAAACATATGTTTTGTTAATTTTTACAACGAGTTTCCGCAAAGATCTTGTGCCACGCCTCCACGAGTAAATATGTTTATTTTCAAAATAAATGAAACATTATATTACGGTAGTGGCAACTAAACTAAAACCTCGATCAACATCGTGCTCGTCTGACACAAATTTTAACACCATATTGTTGTCGTCCGAAATTATTACTCGATGTCCGGTTACCTCGTCGCGTGATAAAGAGTCGCCGCAAAACCTAAATATGTATTAAAACGGTACAACGCAGCTGTGATCTAAAAACGTTTGATGCGGTCGTCTCATGTACCTCATATCGGTCGGTTGGGTAGAAGCAGAAGCGCAAAGATTTTTACGAATTTCTAGATAATCGTAACAACCTGTTTCATCAGCCAATTCAATCATAAAATCGCTAAATGTGATTTTAACTTTCATTCCCGCTGGAGCCTAAGATTCATTTCAAATAATTAAAGGAACCCAAACTTGAATCCAAGAGGAAACAAACTTTGAAACAGTTTTCTTACTTGCAACCACCACATACAAACTTCGTCAGTCGTATAGTTTTGCGGCCAATTCGGTGAGCTAATGCCGTAAATATGATTTTCGAGCAAGTGAATTTTTCCACCGCACGTTAGGTGTCCTGCAACAAGACGAGAGATCAAACGTATTGTGATTTCAAAACAGCAACGATTTCGAACCATATTTTTTAGAATAGTTTATCGTTTCGCAATACTTCCCGATAGTGTAACGAGGGCACACGCAAGCGCAACTGTCCGGATCATGGTAACCACCATTGTAGCACCATCCTTCGCAAAAAGGTCGGCCAGCAGCTGCTAAATTGCCAAAAAATCCAAAGGAGCTTGCTACATTATCAAAACTTGAATGAAAACGGTTACATTCAAGAACTTTACAACAGTAAGATTTCAAATGATTGAATTGTTCAAGGAGAAGTGCCTAATATTCGAGATACTTGATTTTATATATATTGGGAAAAAGATATCTTATTTTTATATTAAGAACGCTTACCCAAATCTTCGCAAGCAGAAAAACACGGTTCCAAAACAACCGTCGCTTCATTCGTGTAACACCAAGGCCCGCCCGTCCAACCATCGGGATTTCGACAATAACTATGATTGCCGACTTTTGCGAAACTTAACGAAACGTTTTATATGTCGAAGAACGTTCCGCAGGATACAAGTTTTCATTACTTATGCGCATGGGGCGTTTGCAAAGCCCAACTTTGACACGTTCGACCGCTTATTGTCATCGATAGTTCACCGTTAAACGGCTTTAATAAATCACTTCTGTTGAAACACGATTCTAAACAGAAAACGCTTAAAATAAAATGGCTTTACACCGTTAAGCGAATTTGTGCTGTAATACCTTGACAATACATTCGATTTATTAACGATAAATCACCGAACGCCGGTTCTTCTCGTTGCCCCATTAAAACTTCCATTAGCGGATCCAAGGGGCACAACGTCATTAACGTGTTCACTGTTGCAGCCTAATGAACCAATTTGTCAATCATTCTTTAGCGTAGAAGAAAACAACTTTTTGTTTCTTACGTAAGGAAAGTAATGCATAATTGAATCGTAATAAAATGGTACGCCCCAGTCTGTATAATATTGCGAACTATCTTTTTCAAACTGAGATTTCCATGCGTCGGCCATGTTTTCCATGTATATATTTAAATAATTATCGCGATCGACTCGTTTTTGACTATGCTGCAATCCAATAGTGTGCCCGAATTCGTGAGCTAAACTTCCAATCTAAGTCGTAGAAAATGTAAGACAAATTTTGATAGTCCTTGGCTAGATTTTTGCTTGTTTTGAACGAAAAGTACGTTGTTTTTGTTCATACATTAGATTGGCACATTGTGGCATCAATGGTAGTTGTGTATGGAGGATAGAAATTAGGACCCAATCTGTCCGTTGTACAAGTTCTAAAAATATTCTCCGAAGAAAATCGAACCGTAACAATTATTGTTGTATCAAAAAAATGATGGTTAAAACTGATTTACCCTCCTCCGGTTGTCAGCAAAACATATGGAGCGGTGCCTCCCGGAGGCTTTGCTTGTTCAACAAAATTAATGCAAGTATAGTTTTGCCACATTGCCATTGCTGCGCGTGCAATTGGTTTGTTTTCTTCAGGAACTGAAACACAAAATGAAGACATTTCGTGTGGTTCAATCGTGTGCAGCATGCACATAAATTGTCAATGCCATTCCGTAAAACAAGCGTGCGATTTCATTTTGATTGGCACTATGCCAGCTTACAAGTCACGTCGAAGACAACGGGAATGTTTTCCGGATCTTTCCACAACCAATTAACAGCCGCAAACGATTCAGAACGTTTTCGTCTTGACTTCGCTGTTTTTTTCTCTTTCGGTACTTTCGGTTTCGGCGTACCACCTCGTTTTCGATCCACTTGACAAGGTTGAAACAGATTGTTATCGATGTTTTCGGCTGCTGGACCCATATTAATTGTCGCATTTTCGGCATCTACCTGCGGTTCGACTGTCGTTGTATGAACTGTTTTTGGTGCCTTTTTCTTTGCAACTTTGCACGATTTACCAAACGCATCTTGCTTCTATGTATATATGTATCGATATTTTGATTGCAAAAGTTGACCGCTACGTGTTAGCTAATAAATACTCGATGTTCTTTTGGACCACCAAGTATTTTCTCCGGCGTGTCTGTAGCAGCAGTACCAGCAACCGTAACAGTCTTGAACAAAGAGTAAATGTTCGATACATAAAATAATTATAACTTGTATCGCAAATCATACTTTTCCTTTCCATTTTAAAACGTTCGGATTAACTGGTTTCGGTTTCTTGTTGAGCTTCTTTTTTTCGACAACTTTTCTGCCCTCAAAACACGTTTTTTGTCAAATATTTGAAGGAAAGTAATTAATCAAGGTAAAAATTATTGTATTAGAAATTTACTTTAGGCTCAATTTTTTTCTTTTCAACTTTTTGTTTCGGCGCTTTCGTCGATTTTTTTGGAGGAACAGTTCTCTTCTCCTTTTGTTTCCCTTTCCCTTTTGTTTTTTGCTTCGGTGTTTCAATTTGTCCGATGCTGTCTTCCATCTTACTGGCACTGGATTGCGTTAGATTGTTTCCTCTAGATTCGTCTACCATATCACCACTGGAATCAGTTTCGGTTTCATTAAACCCTTCTTCGAAACCTCCACTATTTTCTTTTGTTTCAATTGCATCGCCGTTTTCGACATAGTCGACAACGTTATTGTAATCACTAGTTACAAAGCCAATACCGTTTTCGTCAACAGTATGGTCAGGAACGGTGCTAATTGTAGCTTCGTCACCACCAAAAGGTGTTGTTACTTCACCACTTTGGTCACAAATACAGTATTTTACATTTCCAATAATTTTCACATTTTTGGCTTTCTCGGCTGACGTTAGTTTTTCTTTGCCCTTTTTTTCCTTCCCCTTTTCTTTCGCTTCATCGCTAACTCCGATAGCTAACTAACAGAAAGAAAAACGAATCAACTCGAATTAACGGTTTCTCTTACATAAACTTACAAAAAAAATTGCAACGAAAAAGACGAAACTTTTATAGCGACACATTCGTTGACAGCGGGATAAGTTTTATGATGTATTAAAAATAAACCAGAACGTGTGACAAAACTGAACAGTTTCACTTTCTTGTTTTTGTAAGTTGAAGTGGTTGTTGTAAAAGATTTTCATTTACAAAGACGATTTCAACTTGAAAGTTAACAAGTGAGGTGATTGACTAAAATGTTAATTAAATGTACTAGAAATAATAATATATATTCTTCAATTAGTCAGTAACGTGCGATTTTACAAGCAATTCAGTGTCCTCCGTCAAAGAAAGTTTGTCAGTATTGGAAACGGTATCGTTTTGTTTTCGAGTCAGCAACACAACAGTCGGAACAAAATAACTGCAGAAATTCAACTTTTAAGAGTCGCAGAGGGGATAAATTAGCTACTTAACATAATAGGTAGTTAACATAGTTAACAGTTTCCTCTCAAACAACATTGATTTGTTTCAAAAAATATCTGCACGACTATTATAACAAGGCCAAATTGTTTATCAATATTACCCGGGTCCAAAGTCTGGAATGGTTTCACAAGTAAAGTAAATCAGGATCCTATTGCCCAGCCAAACACTAATACACGAACGCATTTCTTTACTTTAAAATTGCGTTAAAATTTTTACCAAATATACTTTTCTTTCCCGTCATTATGTATGCATTAAAAAAAGAAAAAACAAGAATTTTTGAAACAAGAAAAATAAAACAAAACAAAAATTAACGCGAATAAAGCAAAGTTGTAACACGTTTAAATGAAGTAAAGCAATGTTTTTTTGGAAAAAATCTAACAAGGAACGCTTGCCTCGGCCATAAGCTGGTAAAACTTCCTTTGAATGTCGTCAGGCAACGAGGCCACATAAGCGACGACTTTCGCTAACAAATCCGGCGACGATTTCAAACGACGCATTTCTTCGGTGATTTGCAGACATTGGTCGATTTGACAGCCGACGTCTCTCAATCTGGCCTCAATGTTGGTCGGCGAGTTCAACGGTAATAAAGGCACTGGGGAATCCATCAGCGGCGGCGTCGACATCGCCTCTGGAAACGGGAAAATCTGCGCTTGCAAATCGCCATTGCCGGCTGAAAAACACGACAAAACTGAAAAGCTGCATCGCATCGAAAATTGGTTGATGTGGTAATAGTTTCGAACCTTCGGTACCCTCCCAAAGACTCAGCAAATCGGGCGTCGACTGATTTGCAACAGGGCGCTGAACAATCGGCGGCGGTACTTCGCTCAGTCCCAACAAATCGGCGTCAGCTACTTCAGCAGTAACCATCGTTATTTCGATTTCAGACGATTCTTGAGTGGCAGCGGCGGCGAAAAGCAAATTATGTGGTATTTCTTCGCGTTCATTGAGCAAATTTTCCGTCATGGGTTGCAAAATATTTTTGATTTTCGTCGAGTCGTTCAAACGACCCACGCCGATGGCATCTTTTCCGATCAGCGCCATTTCCTCGAGGGCATCGTCGGGTAATTCCAAATCGCCTTCCTCCCTTTCCTCTTCGAATTTTTTGCTCGACGCTGCCGCCACCGGTCCGTCGCCGAAATACACCGGCAGCGGACGAAAGATACCCTGATATTTGTACGGGCCTTTCGAATGTTCAGGCATAATGGTTACGCTCAATCCTCGCCAACGGATTCCATAGCGATTATCCTTGCCGGGAATGTCGGTGCAGGCGCTAAATATGCAACGCATGCCGAACCATTGGTCCTGTTTCACGTTCATGTCGTTTATAAATTGATTCGCAACAAAAACGTAACCGATGCCGATCCCGCCGTCCGTAATTATAACGCTATAATTATCTCGGACAAAATACATCCATCCTTGATGCTCTTGAATCGGACCTAAAAATTCCACCGCCACAGCCACCCAGTCGGTGTTGACCTTGAAGAAACCACGTCGAAAACAGAAACAAATAAAAAACTTGAAACTTGAACTAACTTGAAGGTCGAGAAACTTTTCCGCCGGAACCGCACGAACGACAACAGTACGACCCAGTTGAACGTGATCGGTCAACAATCCATCGGTTTTCCCGGGCGGGAAAGTCGCAGCGGGAGCGAAAATATATGTATCGATACTTCGCGCGTACAAAGTTGCGCCTTCTCTCGCAACGAAAGTTACCGTAGCGTGAACGATTAAAACGTTTTTGCTTGCAATCGGTTCCAAATCTGGAATATTTTTTTAATCAATTCACGAAAGTTAAAAACCAATAAATCAGCGTTTCTTACTCGTAACCTGATAGAAGCCGGCGGGAGCGACATTCTTCTGAATTCCGTGCGGTAACGGGTCTTCGAAACGTGCGTTACAAACGAAACGATCTTGAACCTTGAAAATTCTGTTTAAGTTGTCGATATGCAAAACGCCATTGTTCAACGTAGTTTCTTGACTATTGAAGTCCATAACGTTCGAGCGGTACGGACCGTCGGGTGTTATTTGTCCGCACGTAGCGTATAATTGCGTGATCACGCCGGGAACAGCTATAAAAAAAGATAAATTCGAACATTATCGCGTCACTAAGTAGAACATTTGAGTTCTAACCAGTGATCGCTAATTTACCACCCGTGGTTACGGTTCGCGTTTTTTTGCCCAACTTTTTGATTCGTTCGATTTCGTCATCTTCATCTTCGAACGCCTGAAATTTGCTTGTGGACGCGTTTGCGGGCGCCGGCGGCAACGTAAGTCCTTGGGCGGTTGCTCGACGACGATTTTCGAGATTATCACCACTGGCCGACGCAATAAGCAGTCGTTGCGGTTGCTCAACCCGTCCAGCAACGTGACGTTTGTTCAAAACTTGCACGCTAACTTCGAACGGTTCGTGCTTACTTTGTACAATTACTTTAATCGCTTCGTTACCTCCGAACGACGGCAGCAGTGGATTTTGAAAATCTACGAAAAGACTTAAGAAATTAAGGAACAAAAAGACAACAAAGAATGAATCGCTTGAAATCACTAGTTAGCTTGCAGTTGTAGGCCAAAGGCGGCACCAATTCGGCCAAAGACCTCGTCAACGGTTTCACGTTCGCCAAATTGCACATCTGTTGATTTCCGTAATCAACGAAGTGCACGATGCTGTAGCTGATGTCCTTCAGCCGGGCGCGGTACCAGCGATTGTCTTTGCTGAATCGGGCGGCGCACGGCGATCCTTTCGTAAACGCAGCCGTTTCGGTGATCGACGGGAATTCGTGATTGTCGTACAGTGTGTTCATGTCGCGCTGCACGTCCTCTAATATCTCCCTGGACGAGGAACACTGGAAATAAAAATTCACCCATTCCTCGCCCGATGTCACGTAGCCCTCCATTTCATCGCCCGGTGTAAGTTGCGGCTCGTCGTAAACCAAAGCGATTTCTTCGTCTATTTCATCCATTCGACGAATCGGTTCTTTGTACGTCGGTAAAACTGTCTAAAATCGACAAAAAGAGAAGCTTTATGGTAATTAAACAAACTACAAATAAAGGCTATAAAGGCTGTTAGCTGTTATAAAAACAAAAATCGTACTGTACATAATTAAGGCAAGAAAGAAATTTACAATAAACACAACTATATAAAGTGCATTCTAAACTGTTATGATACAAAACACGTAAACGAAATAGAATAAGTGAACGGAGCAATATTTTGATTTTTCTTACTTTTGGTCGCGCTCCGGTTGCGATTGCAGCCGCTGTCGATGCATCCGTCGTTTGAACAGCGCCGTTTCGGTTCGTTTCCATATTCGACGCACCTTGCGTAACTGGCGTCGAAATTTGCAACATAACGGACGGCGAAACTTGCGCTTGCAAAGGCGGTGAAACGGAAGTCAGTCGCACGGAAGAAATATTGTCTACTTGCGCTTTCGCCTGCTTCCCGTGAGCTTCGACCATTTTTGTGGTCAAAAAAAGTGAAATAAGTTTGCTAAAAATTAAAACTAGACTTTACTTAATTGGTTATTACATCAAACGATGGATTATTGGAGCGTTAAAAACAAAAAAAGCACGTCCATCCCAGCACTTTTGGCGCCGTTTGTCGTTGCCCATTGTGCAATTGCCGACTTCAGAACAGAGTCACAAAGCGAATGTTCAAACATGCGGCACGTTTTTAAATTTTGGTTCATTATTTTTGCTACAAACGTTTTGCGCAAGGATAGCAACCAGAAAATGTTCATACCAGACTAATAACTAGAATTGAGTAAAAACATTAACTATCACTTGAGACTGTCAAATATTCATATTATTATTATTATTTTTCCGCCTCAAGCCTGAGGGTAAGTGATCAACTTACAAAAAAGTGACACATTTGAATAGTACAATCAAACAAAATAGGAGATAAAAATATCACTATGTTTAGTTTATTACGTATTAGATTCTGAAAAGAATATAACATGTTCGAAGAACAAAACAGAAACAACAATTATACGGAAAAATCAAACATAAATTACCAGTTTTCTATCTTCTTTTCGAAACGAACAAACTTGATGACGGAAATCGGAAAAAGTAGCTATATAAGACGATTATTTTGCATCAAGAGCCCACTTTACCAAACTACCCAATCCTCGTCGTTCGTCGTACGAAAAGTTGCTACCCACATCGACTGGACGCCAAGTTCGTTTTCGCCAACCAATTCAAAAATCATTTTATTTTTGTTATCAAATTTTTCCACGTCTTTCGCAACGTTGAATAGATCTTGTTGTTGGATATCTAGGTTGTTAAGATCGTCGGCAACGTTGTCTAACCAGTCGGTATTTGGTCTTCCTCTGGTGCTTTTCCAGTTTGGTTTCCACGAAAATAATCTTTTCGGCCACCGTTCTTTATTCACTCGTATTATATGTCCAAACCATGACAATCGGAATTTTGCAAGGACTTCGGTTGGTTTGTTTTCAAAGCTCCGGCATATCTTCTTGTTGCTCTCGAAATCTTTCCATCGTATTTTGGCAATTCGTCGTATGAAGGACATGTCCTTTGCTGCGAGTTTTTTCGCATCACTTTTTCTCAGTCCAGTAAAGTTCATTCCGTACAATAAGCAAGGTCTAATCGTATTTGTATAAAGCATGATCTTCACTCGCCTCGATATATTTGATGCATTCCAAATTTTCCGTCGGGTATTAAGCGCAAATTGAGCTGCCCGTATTCGATCTAACATTGCACTTTTTGGAGTTACATGCAAATCAAACTTCACCCCCAAGTATGTCACAGTTTGATACCATTGAATAACTTCGTTATTTAAGGTAATAATCGGTAAATCAGCGCATTTTGATTTCTTCTTTCTAATTCGATCAGAATAGTTTTATCTGGATTTATTTCTAGACCCGTTGATTTGAGTTCTCTCGCTAGGCAGTTGAATTTTTCCTGCAAATCGCCAGGGTTTTCGCTGAATAGCACGATGTCATCGGCGTATTCCAAATGCGATAAGTTCGGGTTATTGTTTGAAATCGGATTCGCTGATTGCTCAAGGTCGTACTTTCGTAAGGCTGACGAGGGAACATCCCCAGGTGTTCAAGCTGTTTAGATCCCATCTTTTGGCGATAGATAGACCCCAATGAAATATGAAAACCCCCAAAAGGATTCGTGCCCTCGCGACTTTATTCCCAAGATATCGAATTTTCAAGGTACATATGAAAAGAGGGAGTGAAATGAAAAACGATCATTTTTGGAGAACAGTAGAATACTGTGGTGGAAGATTTCCT